>JAPFFF010000250.1:0-29063 GCA_039105265.1 Tritrichomonas musculus | reverse complement strand
GTGTTGAAGAACTTCAAGAAGGATGGTGTTCGTATACATTTGATTTAAATACTGTAACAATTTCGCCAGAAAATCCCAATTTCAAATATTTAGATGACCAACAACAAATAATTATCGGGAAAAGTGACAAAAAAAGTGAAATTTTTGATGTTCTCATATTTGCAAGCCGAAATATTATTGATGCCATAATTCCATCCCACATTAAACATATCAGCTCATTTGCTTTCAACAAATGTACAAAACTTCAAACCGTTTTTATTTCAGAAAATTCAATGCTCCATTCAATTGGCAAAAAAGCTTTTTCATCATCTTTGATACGTAGCCTGCACATTCCAGCAAGTGTTGAAGAGCTCCAAGAAGGGTGGTGCTGTGAAACCGCCAAATTAAAAAAAGTGACAATTTCACCTGACAATCCAAATTTCAAATACATGGATGAGAAGCATCAAATAATTGTTGGAAAAAGTGACAAAAATAGTGAAAACTTTGATGTTCTTATTTTTGCAAATCGGGAAATAAATAAAGTCATAATTCCATCGCAAATTAAACGTATTTGTTCATTCTCTTTTGATGAGTGCCAGAACCTTCGCACGATCGGTTTCTCAGAAAATTCAATGCTCCATTCAATTGGCAAGAAAGCTTTCTCATCATCACTGATACGTAGCCTGCACATTCCAGCAAGTGTTGAAGAGCTCCAAGAAGGATGGTGCTGTGAAACCGCTAAATTAAAAAAAGTGACAATTTCACCTGACAATAAAAATTTCAAATACATGGATGAGAAGCATCAAATAATTGTTGGAAAAAGTGACAAAAATAGTGAAATTTTTGATGTTCTTATTTTTGCAAATCGAGACATTTCAATTGCAAGAATCCCATCGAACATCAAGTGCATCCATCCCTTTGCATTTGGTAAGTGTCAATTACTAAAAAAAGTTACAATTCTGAAAAATTCAGAATTAAAAAAAATTGGCACGAAAGCTTTTTCATACACATCAATTGAAAGGGTGAATATTCCAAAAAGTGTCGAAATAATTGGACGATACGCTTTTGAATATTGTGCAAAATTGAAAGAAGCCACTTTTGAGAAGGGCTCTCAATTGCATTCAATTCCTAATTGCTTGTTTTATTATTGCTTGAAATTGGCAAGAATTGAAATTCCAGAAGATTCAGAACTTAGAACGATAGGAAAGTCGCCATTTGCAAATACTAAAATTCTAAGTATATATGTTCCTTCAAAAGTTGAAGTACTTCTTGAAGGGTGGTTAAGTGAAACATCAAAATTGAGAGAAATTGTGATTTCACCTAAAAACCGTTTTTACAAATTCTTAGACATAAACCATCAAATCATTCGTGGCATGAACAATGATAAATATGACACAATTGTTTTGGGAAGAAATGATATTTCAGAAGTCAAAATTCCTTTTTATATGAAATACATCACAAAGTTTTCTTTTGAAAAATGTAAAATATTGAAAAAAATTGAATTCCCAGAAAATTCAGAACTTAAAATAATTGAAGATTCTGCATTCAAGGATTCTTCAATTGAATGGCTTAATATTCCATCAACTGTTGAAGAGCTTCAAGAAGGATGGTGTTCAGGTACATCTAATTTAGATAACGTTGTCATTTCACAGAAAAATGAAAATTACAAGTACTTAGATGAAGCTCAGAAAATAATTGTGACAAAAAGTGACAAAAATTCAGAAGTTTTTGATGTTATTGTTTTCGCTTCACGTGATGTTAAAGAAGTAAAAATTCCTTCTTATATTAAACGTATTGATTCACATGCATTTGCCGGTTGCAGAAATTTGAAGACAATTGAATTCGAAGAAAATTCACAGCTTCATTCAATTGGATTGTATTCATTTTCATCGTCAAGTTTGGTTAAAATTACGATTCCAAAAAACGTTGAAATTATTGAAGATAATGCGTTTTCTTTCTGCCTTAATTTAGAAGAAGTTGTCTTTGAAAATGGATCCAAATTGAAGGTAATTTCAGACGATTTATTCATTTACTGTCGATATTTACAAAGAGTTGAAATTCCTGAAGATTCGGTAATTCAATACTTCGGTTATCGTGTATTAATTTTTTCTAGAATTCAAAACATTTTCATTCCTTCAAAATGCGAATATTTTTACTACGGTTTGTGCTTTAAAAACTCGTTTCTAACCGAAATTACGGTTGCACAAAACAATCCTTTTTTCAAAAATTGTGAAGAAAATAAAAAATTGATTCTTGGAAAAAGTGACAAGTTAAATGAAAATTTTGATGTTATTGTTTGTGCATGCAAAGATGTTAAAGAAGTAACAATTCCTTGTTATATTAAAAGTATTGGTCCATTTGCCTTTGACAATTGTAAAGAGCTTATAAAGATTGATTTCCAAGATGATTCACAATTGGAAAAAATTGAGAGATGTGCTTTCTCACATTTGCTATTAGAAAGATTAGTATTACCAAGAAAAGTTTATAGTATTGGGAATTTTCCTTTTAATGACTGCGAAAATATTAAGCAATTTGAGTTTCTTGGTGAAACTTTATTGAATAAGTTTGGTTTCTTAAAAAGATGTCCGAAATTAATGATTGCATCATTTCCAAATCTAAATGAAATCACAGTTAAATCTAAAGATTTTAAAAATAATTCACCTGATTTTTCACTCTTCATATGTGCTGGTGCAAAACTTGATTTACTTGATTAATAAATATTATTTTGTAACTAATTGATCATCTGTTCTCTTAGAATAAAAATATAAGCATATTTCTCTATATTTTAGAGAAAAAAAATAGTAGTTAACGATAGGCATTGCTTTAAAAAGTTGTATATTCAAATAGTAGTTACTTGTCTCATGTATAGATAGCTGTTGAGTCCTCATTCCAGTTTCGTCCTACAAACTGTTCAACTGATGACACGGTATCTAAAGGAGTCAGAATGAATAGAGATAACAGATTTTCCTTCAGTGATTGTCCTGATTGGATACATGCAGTAACAATAACTATGTCAACATCCTCTGTGCTAACAAACTTCCCTTCATCACTTATTTCTACTTCCTTCTTATCAGAGTTGTACAATGCTTTATTAAGCTCATTGTCGATACACTCCTTTAATCGTTCACATTCATTCTTATCCTCTATCTTGATTAATATCTTATCATACCTCTTTATCTCTTCTAGTACTTGCTTAGCTATAGTCTCCCTTTGCTCTTGCATATTGTTTCTCAGCTTGTATAGATATATTGTTCTGTGGTATTTGATGTCAGCTAAGGGTTTGATCTTTTCGTATTCTTCAAAGACTGATAGGCAAGAAATGTAAGATGCTGTTGCAGTAATCAGGCCTACTTTATTAAACTCTCTGCATATCTCTATTAACGATATGTGCTCTAGTAGTAGGTGTGTTTCATCAATAATGAGTGTGTATTCACTGTTGAAATCAATTTGATGATGGTAGAAATGCTCTATGATTCCTCCAAGACACTTAGATGCGGTAGAGAATGTAGTTATGACAACAGGTATAAAGTGCTTGATGGCTTCCTTAAAATCCTTAAATGCGCCTTCCTTAAAACATAACTTTATCATTTCATCTATGTTCTCGGGATGATGGTTTTTCAAAGCTATGTACAACTTACAGTAGAACTCCGCAGCGATGTTGATGGTCGGTACGATAAGTATAAACTTGTTATCAGGTATAGTGTTAGAGATCCATTTCCTTATTGCTGTAGATTTACCTGAACCAACAGGCGCTTGGGATATGAACTTCTTTATAGCCTTCTCTATGGTTATCTTTTCATCACCTTCAGTAGCGACCAAAAACTCTGTATTGCTTTTTTTCCTAAGAGCTATTCCACTCCAAAAGTAAAGTTCTCTCTTATTCTCATTAAATAGTTTCTGTGAATAATTTATTACTGAAATCTATATGTAATCATCATTATCGCCAATAATGTTAAAATGTTTTCAGTTTTTATCTGAATTGATTACACAATTCATAAACAGTGTTAATTGAAGCTCTATTCATTTTGATTTTCTACTTTGTTTTTTTAATAACAAAATAGAAGCATTAAAAAAGGTTATTAAATTTAATTACAGAAAAGATAATACAGATAATATAGAAGAATTAGAGATTAAACTTATATCTTTAGATTGCTTAGTTTCTTCCTTTTTCCAAAAGCTAGAGAACACGGAAAAGAGAAAGACAAATTACTAAAAGAACAAATCAAATTAGATCGATTAGTAGAAGATATCTCATTAATTGGCTTGCTATTCAAAGATTACATAGTTAATTGTGTTTTCTTTTCTATAAAGAGAAAAGTTTTTGTTAAATGTTATGCATTGGAGCCGTTAAAACTATAAATAATAAAGCTACTTGACGTTTGATAAGAATTTTTTTGTGCTCATTTAATTTTTTTTTTAAAGTTACAATATAGAAAATCAAAGTTGCCCAAAATAAATAAATAAGTTAAATATTTATATGGCAATAGTTAACTATATGTAGTTAACAATCTTTTGTCAAGGAAAAAACGTTATTTGTATAAAAAAAAATGATGCCTTTAATTGGAATTCCATCTAATTTTGATGCTGATTTTATACAATTAAGAAAAGCTTATTGCGATTCGTTATACAGGGTTGGAGGTCTTCCTGTAATTATCCCTATCACTCATGACAAAAATATTGTTAAACAATTTGTTTCTAAAGTTGACGGAATCCTAATGGCTGGGGGACCTGATGTTGATCCATCTATGTATGGGGAAGATCCTATTCCTCAAATTGGACCTTTTAACGATACTCTTGATATCTTTCAAAAATTGGTACTTGATGAAGCAGTTTTACAAAAGCTCCCTATTTTTGGAATATGCCGAGGGATTCAAATCATGAATGTTTACTTCGGTGGCACTCTTATTCAGGATATAAAAACACAAATAAAAGATATTAATAATAGAAATGATACAAAATACGGCATCAAACATGCTCAAACAGGTTTGAGATATCCACACTCGCATAGTATAAACATCGAAAAAGATACATTATTGTATAGATTATTTGCCAATAAAGAATCAGTTCGAGTTAATTCTTTGCATCATCAAGCAATTAAAGATTTAGCAAAATGCTTCAAAGTAAATGCTAGGGCAAACGATGGAGTTATTGAAGCTGTTGAAAAAATTGACGATCCTAGAATTTTTGCCGTTCAATGGCACCCCGAAGAAGCGACAGCGCGCGGATCTGATGATTTCTTACCTCTTTTCAGATATCTCGTTGAAAAATCTTCTGAATTTGCAAAAAATAGAACTGTTAGTAAATAAAAATACATCTAATTCAAATTTGTTATAATAAATCCATATATATTAAAAACCATAAATAATTCCAAATATACCTTATATAAATATAAATATTTTAATTTTAAAATTCATTTCTAAAATCATTGAATTTTTCAACGAATATTTTTTTTTCAAAAGAAAAATTTCATTTCGTCCGTTAAAATTCAATTATCAATGATATGAAGTATTCAAATACCGAATGACGAGAAACTCAAGTTCTCCATCGCGAATTTCATTTCTTATAAAACAAACAGCTCAACACGTGAACGAAAATATACCAGACGATCAAAAAAAATTAGAAGAATTAATCAAAAAGTTAGAATTAGAAAAAAAAGAATATTTTAAAATTTACGAGCATTTACGAGAAAGCAATGAATCTGTTAACAAAGAAAATCAAATTCTAAAAGATACTATTGATGATCGGAAAGCTTATTATGAGCAAATTTTAGATCGATATTTTCAATCCAATCATTTTTTAGAAACAACTATTGAACATAATAGAAAAATGTCCAAAATTTATAGATCATATAAAACTAGAGTCAGAAATTTCCAAAAAATCACCAAAAACGAAAAATTTTCAAATGCGGAAATGGAAAAATTCCAAAGAGAGCTTGATGACATAGATGAACGCGTAAACGAGCTAATGATAAAGTTTCCCGATTCAGAAAAACAAGTACATCAATACCAAGTCCAATTATCATTAATTTCACGTCTATATAAAGTAAATAATTTATTTTCAAAAGAAGCTGAAAGATTTGTAAAAAGTGAACCAAATTCAGAACTTTTACCAATTTCTAATCATTCTGCTTTTGATGAACTAGAAGGAGAATTTAATAACGGCAATGAACTAAAAAAAGAACTTTGTTTGTATAATTATGATGAATCCGAAAACCAAAATGCAACCAACCATTTAGCCAAGCAAATTAATCGATGTCTTCCAATATACAACCAACTCATCAAAATCAACAAGACAAAAGAAATGCTCGTGCCCAATCAAGATAATAAACAAGAAAATAAAACTGAAGATTCGACATTAGACTCAACATTGGATTCTACATTCATTTTAATTAGTTCAAGTCTAATTTCACCTATTAATTCACCTAAAGGGAATCGTCAAAATTTTGTTCAAATGATTCTGGATGTAGATTTTAATGAGGAACTTTTTGAATTAAAAAGGATCGTCAAATCAAAAGATTTTTTCGATTATTTAAATGATCCTAAGAGCGAGGGATTGAGAAATAATATGCAAAATATATTAAATCAGGCAGAGACACCAAAGAAGAAAGGCTCATCGTTACCAAAATTGCATAGATCTCATCATTCAAAATCAAATAAAAAAGATGGCTCAGAAAACCCATCAAAATCAATTAAAATCGTAATTTCGTCAGATTCAGATAAACTCGACAAATCTAATAACGATACTAAAAACAACAATGATAATTCAGAAAAATTAATTAAACTCGATAAACCTCGTGATTTAGAAAATTCTACCAAATCTCCAAAAGATTCTGAAAAAACTGATAATCCAAACAACAAAAACAATGACATAATCGATGGTTTAAACAAGTTAATTAATTCAACAAAAGATGATCAAGTAAAAGAATCTGACAAATCTAAAAAAACAGCTGAAGACGACGGCACAAATGCATTAGATAAACTCATAAAAGCCACAAATGACGATAAATCCAAGGAATCAGAAAAAACCGCCAAAAGCGATAAAAATAATTTATCTGAAAAGTCTGTAAAATCGACCAAAAGCGACAATTCAAAACGATCGAATAACAACAACCTTTTAGACAACCTCATCAAAATAACGAACGATGACATTACAAGAGAATCAGAGAGATCAGCCAAATCAATCAAGAGTGGCAGAATCGAACCAGTAGACAAATCCGACAAAAGTGACACCCTTGACAAGTCCAAAGAGCTGAACGACAACGACATAACAGGCAATCTAAGCAAACTCATCAGATCTTCAAGAGAATCAGAAAAATCAATTGAAAAAGACGATAAAAACTTTTTCAATGCAGTAAAAACCGACGAATCTGACAATCCAGAAGGAGGGGCCACTATTGACGACACCAAACAAGAAAAAAGTGACACTTCAGAAAGTTCCGAAAGATTGATCAATCTTGACAACACGAGCATCCTCGACAGGCTGCTGAAGCTGGAGAACGAGGGAGACGGGAACGATCAGAATGACAACCAGCTCAGCACCGAGAAGTCATACAATTCGGAGCAATCAGCCAACAGTGACAATTCAAAGCGGGGAGAGGACGATACGAGGGAACAGGCAGACCATCCTGCCAGGTCGGAGAGGACAATGGCGTCCGGCGACCAGGCCAACGAGAAAGAGGAGAAGGGAACACAGCACGTTGTAGAGGACATAGAAAACCTTCTCTTCGGACACGAGAACAAGGCTACACAGAAGAACGAGGAGTCTGGCGTCTCCGATCAAAGCAGAGCAAAAGATGAGCACATCCAGTCAGAGCCAACAAGCCATGGCGCAGACAGCAAACTAAATAGCCATGGCGCAGACAGCAAACTAAATAGCCAAGACGCAGACAGCAAACTAAATAGCCATGGCACAGACAGGAATCAAGAAGATACAGACAGACAGATTAAAGATGCGGTTGGTGAAGTGAGTAACGGTGAAGTGAACGATAAGGCGGTTTGTGACGGCGTCAAGTATGCCAGCGTGGAAACGAACACCGATCTGCGCGCTCAGCTCATTCAGCAGCAGAAAGAGATACGTGAGCGAATAACTGCCATTCTTGAGTCGAGGAAGAAGGACCCAACAGCGATCTACCCGCCATTTTTGCCGAGCAGCAGGAAGGTTCCGAGGAGGAATGTGCCCGCCGTTAAGCTGGCGGTTACACTGAAGGACATTGGGCTGGAGGGCCTCGACTCAGCGACGCCAGACAAAGCTCAAGAATTAAGAGAGAAAGAAAAGGAGCAGCAAAAAAAGAAGAAAGATGGAAGAACAAAGAAACAGAAATATTAAATGTTTGATATTGTAAAGAAATAGTGCGAATATTTTTATTTTGATTTTTTTCAATTATTTCTGCAAATGTTGAATAATGCTTTGAATGACAATTGACGTGACCAGAGAGTAAAATGTAAGAATGAATTCATGCATTCATGAGTTTATATTATTTTCTCATATTTTTATTACCTTTTATCAAAGTGATTTTTGACACTTTATTCAAACTAAAGGACATGTTATATAAAAATATTTTTATCATAAAAATTTCTTTTATTTGAAATATAAATGATATTAATATATTTTTGCTCCAACAATAAATCTATATTTTTAATATCTGTTTGATCTTTCTGTTTAATATTGAGATATATATATTTTAAAATTTATACAAATTTTTTTTCTGAAAAAGTTGATATTTTTATTCAAAAAATATCTGTTTTATTAAAATGATTTATAAATCGATAATTATGAATACGATTATTATGAAATTATAATAAAGTAATTATATCATGTTGATGAATAAGTGTGCAAAATATTATAAGAAAATTGGCGCTACGTTTTTAGAAAAATAACATTACAAATTGATAGAGTTCTATTGGTTGAGGATAAATTATTCTGATTAACGATTAATAATTGAATATAATTGTTTTTTTTATAATTCTTTAGCTAATTTATAAAAAAAACGCAATGATAATATGGTCATATTAGTTATTATCACATTTATTTTATATTTCAACGTAATTTAAGTGTCTCTAAAAAAATATCATTATTGATATGAATATATAAAACAATTTTGTGTTAATTGTTTCAATTCTCATGCATATATATACATTTAAGTGCCACCATTTTGTGTCTAATTAAAATAATCATTTATATTGGTTTGAACGAATATTATACAATCATTTTAAATTAAGATGACTTTTACTAAAAACGTAGCGCCAATTTTCTTATAATATTTTGCACACTTATTCATCAACATGATATAATTACTTTATTATAATTTCATAATAATCGTATTCATAATTATCGATTTATAAATCATTTTAATAAAACAGATATTTTTTGAATAAAAATATCAACTTTTTCAGAAAAAAAATTTGTATAAATTTTAAAATATATATATCTCAATATTAAACAGAAAGATCAAACAGATATTAAAACTGTAGATTTATGTTTCAATTTAAAAATTATTTTTATTATTAATAAAATATGATAAAGTATTTTTCGCGCTTCTCACAATTTTGAATGGTTTATATTTTGGCTTACAGTGCTCTATAAAAATTTAAAAAAAAAGTTCAGAATCTCAAATCTGACACGCATTCAAAATAAAACTTTTTCAAAAGGTCAAGGGGTTTCAAATATATAACGTGCTTTCAATCAATTTATAACGTACTAGATTTATACCTTAAGGGTAAGCTTTGAACAAACTTCAGTCAAAATTTGATAATTTTATTTACTTTATTCGTTATTCAATTTTGAAAGATTAAAAATATTTTATATTCAATTTATTATGAAGATGTAAAAAAAATTTTTAAATCAATTTTTGGAGCATAAAAGGCTTTATAAGCATTTCGGAGTGTTTGCTTGGTTTATATTAATAAAAAATTTATTGCAAGTATTTATATTTTTTTGATAAATGGAATCTTGGTGAATCAATAATCTTCATCTCAAAGAATTTAAATGATACAACATTATTTCGAATGTATAGTAATTAATACTAAAAAATATTAGTTTTGGCCTGACAAAATGTTTTTATCTTTCGTGAAAGTTGAGATATCAATCACCTAGAGTGAAATATGTGAATTTATTTAAAATAAAAAAAATGGCCGAGACGAATTTTTATTTTATGCTTAAAAAAATCAAAAAATCCAAAAAAAACTCATTATTTAATAAATTGTGTCAGATTTTAAAATTGAATACTTTCATATCTTTATCTTTTCTTTTTTTAACTTTTTCTCAAAATATAAATACTTATTCTTTTTTAATTACTACAAAGCAATACTATGAATAATGATGCTCATTATTTGCATATGCGTTTTGGAAGAATATGTAATCTTAATGAATCAATAATCTACATTTCGATGAATTTGAAAGACACAACATTGTGTCATGTATATAATAATTAACATCGAAAAATATTAGTTTTGGCCTGACAAAATATTTTAATCTTGCGTGGAAGTTGAGATATCAATCACCTAGAGTGAAATATGTGAATTTTTTTAAAATAAAAAAAATGGCCGAGACGAATTTTTATTTTATGCTTAAATAAATTAAAAAATCTAAAAAAAACTCATTATTTAATAAATTGTGTCAGATTTTAAAATTGAATACTTTCATATCTTTATCTTTTCTTTTTTTAACTTTTTCTCAAAATATAAAATACTTATTCTTTTTTAATTGTCACAATACAATACTATAGATAATAATACTCATTATTTGCATATGCGTTTTTGAATAATATGTAATCTTAATGAATCAATAATCTACATTTCGATGAATTAGAAAGATACAATATTGTGTCATATATATAATAATTAACATCGAAAAATATTAGTTTTGGCCTGACAAAATATTTTAATCTTGCGTGGAAGTTGAGATATCAATCACCTAGAGTGAAATATGTGAATTTTTTTAAAATAAAAAAAATGGCCGAGACGAATTTTTATTTTATGCTTAAATAAATTAACTTTTTCTCAAAATATAAATACTTATTCCTTTTTAATCGTTATAATGCAAAAATAAAATTTATAATGCATATAATTGATATATTTTTTTTTGAAAAATATAGATTTTATATCAATATTTAATACATGTATCGACGAATTTTGTTAGTGTTTTTGTAAAAAGTTCTAAAAATTCATTAAGTAACTTAAATATTGATTTATAAGATAAATGTCTAATTCAATCATCATTGTTTGCTTCATCTGTTTTAAAAAAAACCAAATTTTCATCCAATTTTAGCAATTATTCACCAAAAACGTTATTATTGAATTCTTATGCATTTTATAAGTTTATGCCATATACCTTATCAAATAATATAAAATAATCTATTATAGTAATTTCGATACAACAATTCAAATATAAGGCAATTATACGGATTGAGGAATAATCATATTCTATGTGATATCCTGACATTATCATATATTGAACAAGTCGATGAACCTGATTTTTTTTATTCCTTTATATTTAAATTGATTATTTAAAAATTGAAATAATAAAAATATAATAATTCAAAATTTGTGTACATTGAATATTCAAAAACAAAAAAATGTTCTTCTTCTATAATCATACAATCATAATTGTTTTATCCCATATATCCCAATAAAGTTATCGACAAAAAATATTAGTTTTGGCCTGAGAATTTGTATTTTTCTTCTTTATTTCACGAGATATTAAAATCAAAAAATTTTCTATAAGAGTTTGTTTTTAATAAAAAAAATTCTTCTGATATTTTTTTATTCTTATTTTATTTTTATAAAAAAATATCAAAAATATTAACTTTTGAATTTTTTCTTCTATTCAAAAAATTGAGAGAAATTTAAGCTTACCCTTAAGCTTTTACAATTAGCAAGATCAACCTTTTTTATAATAATCTATATAAAAAACAAAAACAATTATTTATTAAGATAATAATAATTATTGATAAGCAAATAACAGTTTTTTTTTTAGTTTCTTTGAAGAATATCTTTTCTCTTTTGCTCATTAATGTAATTCTTCAAGAGAGTAGATCTCTTAAATTCTCTGAAAATTTCAACTTGCATTAAATGCAATGCCTTTTCCAACATTTCATTAAAAGTTTCAGGATTTGGATGATCTTCTTCCATTACTTTCTTTAAAACGTCAATATGGACATTAATATGAAAAGGTGCTTCATCTTCCACATATTTATCAACCATGTCTGCATATTTTTCTTCCAATTTTTCTGGATCCAACGATTTGTATTTGTTTACGTCTTCATAAAATAAAACGAATTCAAGACAAAGTTTTTTCTTACAAAATTGGACTAATAAATTATAAGTTTCTGGATTATTTAACACTTCATTAAAGTTATCATATTTTTTATCTCCAAACGACTTTTCACTACGGATTACAATAGAAAGCTGTATCGGCATCCCAAAAGAAACAAGAAATGAAGCAATACATAAAACGATCAGGAAAATTGGAGGAGTTCGAAAAGTACCAATATCGGACCAGCCAAAGAATATATATAAAGATATAAAAACAAGCCAAACTGCTCCAATAAAAGCAAGTTCGACAGTTATAAATAATTCTTCATCTGTTTTCCGTAAAAAGTGAACTGCTAGCCACAGGAAAAAGGATGCAAGGACTAATAAGGCTATACATGATATATGATACATTGCTGAATTTTTTTCGCCATATTGCCCAGGTCGATTTTCTGGTAGAAAGCTTCGATAAATGCCGATGGCTATTGCAATTGCCATTAATATCCAATTTAATATGAAAAAAGCTTTATCCGAGCGATATTTTGGGTTCTTTTTTAAAAAATCTAAGAATTTGTTGGGCCCTTTCTTCCTTTCAGACTCAGGCTTACTTAAATCAAATTCATATTCGTTGAGGGCATGCTGGAGAATGAATCTTAATGATCTGACAGGATAGGGAAGTAAATGAAGTGGAATACAAAGCCATATAAACCAAGCATTCAACATATTAGGCCATTTATCAGGGGTTACAACAATTTTCCAAACCATCAATGTCATCATAAGATATTGCCCTAAAGCGGAACAAAAAATAAGCCATGGATCACGACATCGAATATAAATGCTTCGTCGATATGTGAAAAACAGGTAAATACAAAATATGAAAAAGAGTGTCCATTGTACCCATAGAATTAAAAAGAATAAAGCGTATTGATCATTGCGAAAATCTCTCATTGTTCAATTTTGAATAATCAGTTTAAAAACCTTGTTTTTTTATTTGCACCTCCTATTCAAAATAAACTATATTTTCTTCATTAATAAATAGGTTTCAAAAAGAATATATGCATAATTTAAATAATATATATAATGTAGTATATTATTAATAATTTTAATATAAATATAAATGGGTGCTTATCAATATAATGCAATTTTAATTTAAATGGAAGGTGCAAATAAAAAAACTAGGTTTATTATTTCAATACAATTGCTCAAAATAATTTATTGAAAATATAATTGAAGATGAGAGTGTTTTAAATTAAAAAAATTGAATTCTTGGAATCTTATTACTCTTGATAACTAATTATTAAATATTTAAGAACAACTTTATTATAGTTGGATATTTCTGAAGAATATTCAAAAAGTTAACATCAAATCAGAAAAATCTTTTGTTGTAAAAATATAAAAAAATTTTATACAAATGAATATAACTCATATAATAATAGATCTGGGTTTTATATATGTATATATAAAATTTAATATAATATGTAATAGTTTTTTATCTAAATTATCTTTCAAATCTGTTTAACTTGATTAGATAAAAATGTTTTCCTGTATTTATCAAATATTTTTCCTTCTCAATTTTTTCTTTTCAAATTATATTGTTTTATTTTACAATATACAATTTTTTCTTGATGGAATATTAATGTTTATTTAAATAATCATGCATATTCAATCATTAACATTGGTTAAAAAATAATTATTCATTTAAATATAAAATTGATTTATATGCGAGCATTCTGGAATAAAATGAAGACATGATAAACTACTAAAAACATCCAATTTAGGTCAAAACTAATAAATATTTCAATATATAATAGTTCATCGACTTTTTGTTTATTTTTAAATACAATTACTGTTGGTTTTACTTGATTCTCTTCGAGAAAATGAATTAGTCCTGCATTTTCGCTATGCATCATTTGAAAACACAAAGATTTTGTTAGTTTCACATCTTCATTTTTCAAATATCTGAAAATTTGAATTGATCTGAAAAATGTACATTGAATATTCAATCAATGTGATACCATCTGGGTTTTTAATGAGAAACAAATTTGTTTCATAGATTGATGGATATATTTTTGAATTAAGTGAAGTATAAATTCTATTTACATAAGCAATCTAGTCATCAACAGAATCATTTCGAATCATTTCGCTTAGATAACTTTCATTTTCACCGATTTTTCTCAAATAATTAAAATTATTTGGCAATTCTCTCATTATCTCTTTAATCACCTGGCTATTTTTAAGATCATCATCAAATGGATTATATATACGAAACCATTTTTCATTTATAAACGGCTTTATTTCAGGAGAAAAATATTGTGGATATTTCGATTATTTGTTTGACAAAATATTCATCAACAGTTAGAATTTCTTATTGATCATATATTAGAAAGAAAGAAAGAAAGACAGTTGGTCATAAATCAAGCAAAGCTAAAGATGAAGAATCAAAGTCAACAAAGCCAGCACCAAAGAAAGCTGGCGATAAATCAAGTAACACCAAAGATGAAGCAAGTGATAAACCTTGGTGATTTGCATCGTAAATCAAAAATGCGGATCAAGGGATAAAAAATCAGAATCAAAGCCAAAAAAAACAGCAATAAAGAGAATCGGCAACAAATCAAGCAAAGATAAAAATGAATCAAGCGACGAAAAAAAAAATTGCAGTCAGTCATTTTTTATTGTACTTCTGAGCAGAGTGTTCATTAGATTTATTAATTTTATTTCTTAAAAAATGAAAAAGACACAAATAAAATATCTTTTTTATTTATTTTTCAAATTCTGCTTATTATGATGAATTCATTATCTTTTGTTGCTCATCTTTCTTATCATTAGTATCTTCGCTACCTTCAAATTTTCTACAAATGCTCTTCCATATTGTGCCAGTTATCTTGTTTGGATCAATTTGCTGAATGTATTTGGCACACTTCTTTTCAGTCAAATTTCCTAGCTCTATTTTTTCCAAAAAGAGCATCAAATTGTATTCATCGTTTTCTTCACATTTTTCACTTTCGTCACTTTCAAACACATCCATGACAAAGTCAAACAAGGAATCTTCACTTTCGACTACCAAATTCTTGTTTGAAATCACAGTGTAAATGACAGATTTCGGCAAATTTTTGAGGCACTTTTTATCGATCAAATCGAATTTTTTTGCCATTTCATCGAAAACTTCAGAAATGTCAAATTTGTCCTCCTTGAAGAACTCCTTCATTTGGTTCAGCACCATCGCCTGCTGCACGTAAGCTTCAACGTGATCAATGTCGAAATTGATCGGATGCGATTGGCACAGGATGTCAAAAAGTTCTTGGTTGTACAAGAGGATTGAAATCAGCATCAATTTCTGTGCCTCAACGTCGTCAATTTCTATTGATTCGCCTCTAGAAATTTTGTGAAGAAGGCCAAATATTTCATCATTAAAAAGTTGGTCAAAATTTGGAAAGTTACTTTTTGAAAGGTAGTCAAAATTGAGGGAATCAACGGTCGGATCTGAAAGTAAAATTCGCGAAACTAAAGGTGACAAAAATTGGGCAAAAAGCTTGTCAATCTTCATTTCACTTGGACCAAATTTAAAAGTGAAGTATTCAACGTCATTTCGAATGATATTTTTTAAGCCTGCAGATGAAAGGAGAATTGGATTTGAATGAAGATTTTTTTGATCTGTTTTGGATGTATCAGTCTTATTATTTGTCTTTTCTTCTTCTTTTTCAGAAAGTTTGTCAATGATTTCACTGATTAATTGTTCAAATGATTCTTTAATATTTATGTTATCACAGGCGGATACCTCGTTAAAAAGAAAATTGTGTTGTTTTGCAAAATGCTTTCCTCTTTCTGTTGATATTATTCTTTGGCTTCCAGGGACTTCGCATTTATTTGCTACAACCATTACAACAACTTTATTATCGGTTGAATTTCGAATTTCATCAACCCACTTTGAAAGTGAATTAAAAGAATCTAAATTTGTAACGTCATACATAAGAACAACACCAATTGCACCTCTATAATATGCACTTACGATTGCACGGTATCTTGCGAGACCTGCTGTATCCCAAATTTGTGCTTTAACTGTTTTTTCTTTGATTACCATCGATTCTGTTCCAAATTCTACACCAATAGTATTTTTTGTATTTGGATTATAAAAACCTCTAGAAAGGCGGTTTAGATAATTAGTTTTTCCAGTACCAGATTCTCCAACTAGGACAATTTTTAGTAGGAAGTCAGGCTTATCACCAGATTCGCTAGTCATTTCTGATTCTATTAGAAAAAAAAAATGATTGAAATTGAATATTGATAATTGTTTTACAATATATACATATTTATTTTAGATAAAATAAGGCAAATATTTTAAATTTAAATATATATTTAATATTAATATATATATTAAAAATGCATTGTATTATACATTTAATATCTCAAGAAAAACATATATATAATTTTCTTTGAAGTTAACAAAAAATTCAAAGGACCTTATTGACAATATAGAAAATTGAAACAATTGAAATTTCTAAATAGATAAAACAATAGAAATCATCTGATTATTTAAAATTGCAATTTATGATTTGAAATTGATAATATGCATACTGATCATCTCCAACAAGATAAGGCATTTTAATATACAAAAAAATCTGTAAGATACCAATACAATCAATTTTTCTATTTTAAATCTCATTGAAAATATATTCGATTTCAAAAAACTTCAAATAATAGAGATATTTCTTATTACATCCATAACTTTTTTTTCTATTGCATAATTATTAAACAAAATTTCGAATTGAATTATTTCTATACTATTTTGGGCGATTTCAAAAAGAAAAACAATTTTGGATTAATTTTCATAATATTTTACCAGTTGGTATGTCTTCTTGACAATTAAGAAAATTGGTATAGCTTTCTTAATGATACCATTTTTTATATAGAGGGATGTAAACAATCTTAGATTAATGTATTTTAATGGTAAATGCATTCCTGTTGATAAGAAAGAAGCAATTACATACTTCATGATTGCCGCTGATGAAGGATTGAAACAATCATGCCGGGAATACTCATTAATGCTTTATTGTGGAAAAAAATAGATATAGAAAAAAAAGAAGCTGTACATTATTTCAAACTTGCAGCTGGTCAAGATGATATTATTAACATTTACTATTATGGTTTTATACGCCATGAGGGAAATGGTATTAAACTAAATTATCAAGAAGCATTTCATTATTTTAAAAATGGAACAGAGTTCAATGAACCTAACTCAAAATATTACTTATCACATATATTCACAAGAGGAGAAGGCATACCAGCCGATAAAAATAAAATCTAATGAATATATGCAAATTTCAATAAGGCTTGGGTATTTAGAAGCTTTTATTAAACATAGTGTTATTCTTTATGAAAGGATTGGAATGAAAGAAAATAAGAATGAAGCTATGAAATATTTCATTTTGGCTACAAATAATAGCAGCCAGAAAGCATTGGAAATGCTTTTATACATATGTATCTTCAAATAAAGATTTCAAATTCAATATTCATGATTATTTGTGAATATAAAATAGAAATTATATAAGTTACATTAAGTAATTATTAATAGCATTGATAGGTCAGCATGATTTTTATTTCATTTGAAAGAAAAATGGTATAAAATAGAAATTAACGTATGTAAAAATAAATTATTCAAAAATTTATAAATTTTTGTTTTTTTTGAGTGAACTCATACAACTTTCTAAAAAACGAAAATTTTGTAATCTTTCAAAAAATAACATAATACTACCAAATATATTCTCAAACCATTATCTTCATATAAGGTTACTGGAAAACAGAGTAACTGATGCTTGAAGCTTTAATTGATAAAGTAAAGGAACTAGAAAAAGAAAACGAAAGAATGAAACAGCGTATGGACGTTCTGGAAAAAGAAAATAAAAATTTTAAGCTCAGATTAGATCAAATCGAAAAAAATGAAACAAAAAGAGGAATACTTCAATCTACAGCTACGGAAGGTTTTGTTGATTTACCTTCTGAATCAGGAGCTTTGTATTCTAGAGAAGAATTGAAACATTTAATGGAGAGCGATATAAACCCAAGGATAAAATTTAATGGTCCTCAAACATCACCTGATGATTTTGATACTATCTAAATAAAATGATTTTCAATCCACGATTATACCTTTTTTTTTAATTTTCGTAAATATTTGAAAAAAATTTTAATTGATTTTTTTTTTGATTTAACAAAAAATCAATGATTATATAGCATAATTTAGATCAATAAAAAGGCTGGAACATGTGTTTTTACCAGTAAAAGTAATATACATGATATCTTATCAAAAAGTCGAAGATTTGAATAGTATAAATCTTATAAAAATACCATTGGTAAACAATATGAAATGATTATTAGAAAAAAAAAAAAAAAAAAAAAAAAAAAAAAGAATGAACAAAATTGAAAAGAAAAAAAAAATGAAAATGTGTACGTTTAACTCATTTAACGCTTTGCTGTCCTTCACTTCACTGTGGAGCTGAAATGTAAAGAATCATCCTCCTCATTGAGATCCAGAAGAAAGATCCAATTCCAAGCAGCTTTACTGATATCTCACACAAAATAATCCAATCATGCTTTGACTGTAGAAATGGAAGAGTTTTTATCTGGATTGTTGATGAAACTTGCAAAGAACGATTATATAGTTGTATTCGCTTGTTACTCATTCCACAAACACAAAAAAATTTCAATCATTATGATAAATTCCTAATTTTACTAATAATCTTTTTTATTCTTTATCAATTTTTTTTGACGGTTATCTAAAACTTTTTGAATATTTATTTCCAAAAACAAACTTTTGATAACATAAGCAATAAGAATAATCTCAATAATTCCATCCTTCTCGAATATCTTACCTTCGAAAAATGCCAAGCTTTATATGGTGGAGCAGTTTATATTTACTCCAATTCGTTATTAAATGATATTAATATCATTTTCTGCAATTTCACTGCTAATATTGCCACTAGAAAAAATTTTTTCTTTTCCCTCTTCAGTAAGGAATAAAAGAATCCTTTTGTTGATTTTGAAAATATTAAATATTTGGGAATTTGAAAAATATTTTTTGATATCAGATTTGAAATATTGTAATATTCGCTCAATTTTGCTGAAAAAGTTGTGGAAACGATGACAAATATTACTAATTTTAGAAATGAAATGTAACAATGACAAAAGATCAAGCTTACAATCTTATATTTGGGCTTCATTAAATATATTTTCAAGGTTTTGAAAATTGTCTTCTAAATTAGTTTCATCTTCAAAGAAAATTAAGAATATTTTCCTGAATATTTTTCATTACATCCAAATACTTCTGAACTCTTTGATTCAAACATTATAGTTTGAAAATAATTATTTCTTCTATATCTTGTAAAATATTTGTCCTTATTAAAATTTAATTAATTTTTAATTGAAAAAGATATATAAATTTCATTTTATAGAGATAATTATGGTATTATATTTATAATAATTTGGTGAAGATGAAAAATTAATGATAAACCTAACCTTGACCAAATAAAAATTGAAATTTTTTTTTAGTAATTAAATTATCAACCTATGCAGAAGCAATATCTTAAAGATATAACTAGTCAATGTACTAAAATGAAAGATGATATTACCGATGCAACTTTGAAGAAATTATACAATCAACTCAGTTTTTTTTATTTCTCATATTTTTATTCTTTAAACCAAAATAATGTTCCTAGTAATATTGAAGAAATACAGAATGATATCCAATCGTATTTAATTGCATACCTAGGAAAATTTAAATTTCTTACTTATCATTTTCCTGATTGTATTCAGGGAAAAAGTTCTTCTCCCACTATTGATGTTGTCATTTGTGCTGAAAGCGAATGCATCATCATACAACAAATAAGTGATGAAATAATTAAGGAAATTATTGCAAAACTCAAATCGCAGAATATATCTTTATTAAATGTCACAAAAAATTTTCATGGTCAAAAAACCGACGAAGAAAAGATTGCCACACAAGAAATTTATAATTTTATAAATAAAGGAAGATTTGATACACAAAACAATACAAATCATTTTGTTAATTATACAATTCAATCAATTGTTGGCTTTTCTATTCGACGATTTTATTTTCCAACGTTTTATTTCAAAGATCCATCATTTTTTATTTTCAATCAAGATAAAAAGAAAATAATTTTACAATCAATTATTCAAAATCTTAATAAATCAATGATTTCATTCTTGGAAGGTTATGATGAAAAATGCATAAAAGAAATTAATAAAAATGATTTACCAAAAGATTTGCGAAAACAAAAAATTGATTTCAATGAAAATGATTTCATTGAAATTCGTCATATAATGGGAAATGACAAATTCATATTAAAATTAGTCATGCATCGTGAAACACTTTATATATTTATCATGAAACTCGTTCCTGACTATCATGTTTTAGACAAACATGAAGTTGATTTTGTTAATAATTATCTTGATTTCGAATTGATGCCTTTTTATGGATTCGTAAAAAGAAAAGAACAAATAGTTGGTTTTATATACGAGTTCATGCCGAATGGAACATTGACCTCTTGCATATTATCGAGTGAAAAACAGCTAGATGAACCCTATTTATTATTAATTATTATTAGACTTTATCAAGCCATTCAATACCTTCATTCGAGATCTTTAATTCATCGAGATTTAAAGCCAGATAACATTCTTCTTGATCATGATTTCTTACCATATATTTCTGATTTTGAAACAATTCGTTCTGTACAAAATGCTGATTCAAAAGATAATACAGCGTCAAAGTATTTTTCTTCACCAGAATTAAATGGAGGAGATAATGTTTCATTTCCAACTGATATTTATTCATTTGGAAAGATCATTTTTTTTATGTTTGAAAAGAAAAAAGATATTTCAATTGATACCATCCCAATGACAAAAGGATCAATAAATATCCAAAATCTTTGTAGAAAATGCGTAAGTTATATTGCTGATGAAAGACCAAAATTGGATGATATTAAGTCTTCTCTTATTAATGAAATTAATTCTTTTTCTTTTGGAAAATATTTTTATGATAAGGAATCATTTATGAAACCTCCAGGATTGTTTACTTTTATTTCAAATGTGTATGTATTTCTAAATACTACTGATCAACAAAATAGTTTTTTTATGAAATATCAATCTTTTCTTGGTCAGGCCAGTTTAGTGAAGAAAGTGAAAAACTTTATTAATATTAAAACAAGTAATCAATTCCAGTCATCACTTGATACTTCACAATATCTATATGATCTCGGAATTAAAATTTTTCAAGGAAAAGGTGTCGATCAAGATTATACATTATCAAGATTTTTTTTTGAAGAGGCAGCTCGGATGAATAATCCAAATGCATTATATATTTTAGGCTTTATTTATTCAAAAGGTCTTGGTGTTGAAAGAGACTATCAAAAAGCACTAGATTATTTTAAAAAAGCCTCTGAATCTAATTTACCTGATGCTTTTAATGCTTTGGGATTTCATTATTTGAAAGGTCTTGGCTGTGAACCAAACTATTTGAAAGCCAAAAAATTTTTCGAATATGCTTCTGAAAAAAATAATACAAATGCATTTGTTAATTTAGGATTTATTTATTTAGACGGTTTAGGTGTTAAACAAGACGTTCTAAAAGCAATTGCATTTTTTGAAAAATCTGGTAAATTAAAGAATTCTGAGGGATATTATAATTTAGGAGTATTATACATTGAAGGTAATTATGTTCAAAAAAATTTTGAAAAGGCTCGAATGTATTTTCAGCATTCTGCTGATCAATATAATTTAGAAGCTCTTAATTATTTAGGAATTATATATATGAATGGTACTGGTGTTGAAAGAGATCTTAAATTAGCAAAATATTATTTTAATTTGGCAGCACAACAAAATTGTTCTAATTCTTTAAATAATTTAGGTAAATTATCTTTTGAAATTGGAAATTTCGCAGAAGCTGTCAATTTTTTTAACAAATCAGCTCAACAAGGTAATCCAGGTGCTTTATATAATTTGGCTAATCTTTATTTACAAGGAATAGGCGTAGATCAAGATTATTCAATGACAATTAAATATTTGTATTTTGCAGCACAGAAAAATTATTCTGTAGCTTTTTTGAGGTTAGGTATATTTTTATGTGAAGGTATAATTATTAAACAAGATTATTTGGTGGCAAGACAATATTTCGAAAAGGCATTTTCTTTAGGTAATTCAGATGCAAGTAATTGTTTAGGTTATTTATATTATCATGGATTTCCTAATATTACAAAAAATTTAAATCTTGCTAGAAAATATTTTGAATTATCTGCCGAGAAAAATAATTCATCTGGACTTTTTAATCTAGGTCTTCTTTATCAAAATGGAGAAGGTGTTGAACAAAATTATTCAAAAGCAATATCATATTATAATTTATCGGCTAAATACGGTAATCCATATGCATATTTGCAATTGGGAATTTTATATCAAGAAGGACAATGTGTTCAAATGAATTGCAAAAAAGCAATTGAATATTATGAATTAATTTTGAAACAAATAGAAGAACCTTTTGCTTTAGTAAATTTAGGAAATATTTATTACAACGGCATTGGTGTTGTTCGTGATTATCCTAGGGCAAAATATTACTATGAAAAGGCAGCAAAACATAATAATTCAATTGCAATTCATAATTTAGGTACTATGTATTTCAATGGAAATGGTGTTGTTAAAGATTATGGTAAAGCTAGAGAATATTTTGAAGAATCAGCCAATTTACTCAATAGTTTTTCATATTGCATGCTAGGTTTTATTTATTACAAAGGATTTGGTGTTCAAATTGATTTAAAAAAAGCAAGACTTTACTTTGAAAAATCATCATATCAAAACAATGCAAATGCCTATTTATTTTTAGCAAACATGTATTATAATGGTGAAGGTGTTATCAAAGATTATAAAAAGGCAAAAAAGTATTATGAATATTCAGCTGAGCTCAATAATCCAACAGCATTATTTCATCTGGGGAAAATATATTCAGATTATGATGAAATTAATTTCCAGAAGTCTATTCAATATTATTCAAAATGCACCGGAATTGATAAATATTCTATTAAAAGTCTTTCACCTGAAAATCAATATCAAACAATGCCATTATTTAACGAATACAGATATCCAGCATATAATGATCTTGGCTTGATTTATTTAATTGAATATAAAAATGTTGACGAATCAAAAAGATTCATAAAAATTTCTGCCTTTAGTGAATATCCGTTCGGCCAAAACAACTTTGGGTTACTTTGGCAATTTTATTCAAATAATGACAAATATGCAGAAGTAGAAGCCGATCACATGTATGCACGTGCATCAGAAAAATACTTCGCTCTTTCTGAATATAATCGTGGTTATTTAAAGGAAAAAGAAAATAATATTAAAGAATCAATTAAATTCTACAAATTGGCATCAGATCATGAAAAAGTAAAATTGATATTCAGAAATATTGTTCATTTTGATATCAGATTAGAAGTTTCTAAAATATTTATTCTTTGCTATACAAATTTAAAACTTTGCTCTTATTATTTGTCTGTTTTGGATATCAAAGAATCAAGAAAATACTTCATCAGATCTGTTACCAAAATCATTTTATTTATTCAAGTTCTAAAGAGATTGTACAATCTGAAATTTAAATATGAAAATAAACAAATATCATTTCTTAAAAAATTAATTTTAGGATTTCCATTATTTAACTTAAAGAATCAATTCAAATTGAATGAAATTTTGGATCCTGATATTTTCGACTATTTTACTAATGATGAAAACAATCCAGAACCAGAAGAAGAAGATTTTCGTGACAATTCTGATACAAGCGATGATTTTTTGGACGAAAATGATAAAAAAATAAAAGAAAAAATAGACAAAATGTTTGAAGATAAGGAAAAAGATAATGATATGAAATTTGAAGAAGAAGAAGATACATATGAACATCATGAAGAAGAAGAAATATGTGACGAAAATGATCAATTTTTCAATGATCCTGGAAAGTATTTTGATGATTATATTAATAATGAGGAAAAAAGAAAAAAGTTTATAAAGGAGATAAATGAAATCATTGAAATAATGAAATCAATATTATACACACCACCTTATTCAATTTTATTTGGAAGAATCAGATTACATCAAAATGCATTAACAGTTACAAGAATCAAAGAAAATATTAATGAAGAATTTTATAAAGGATTTGGTTTGGCTATATAAATCTATTTAGGTTACAGAAATAGATTAAAAATAAATGACATTATTGTCAAAAAGTATATATTAATGAAATTAAATACTTCTAAAAATATGTCAAATCTTTTTAAAAATGTTTATTTTTAATAAACATTCAAAATTTCAATATGAAATAAAACATACTAAGACAATTGATCATTTCAATTGCATATTATTGCTCAATATAAAACATTTTTTTTAATATTTTTTAGCAAAAACATCATAGTTTCACATATTGACCAAAAATATCGAAATGTAGAAAGAAAAGAAATCCTGTTTTGTCAAAGTTTTCAAGAGTATTATAAATTTTTATACTCTTCATATAATAAGATGAATTATTCATTCGTGGTGATATATATAATGGATCTGAGTTTGGATCATTATCTGTATATTCGAATAAAGTTTTTTCTTCATTCAATAATGTTTGGCCTATTATTTTCCATCCTTTCATTTTATATTTATTATAGCTTCTTTTCAATCTATATCCATCAACTAATACAGCTCCATCAATGAATTTTATTTCACAATATTCATTTGCTTTTTGACTAGTACATAAATATTTATCTGGGTTCAAATCATGAAAACAATCGGTCGATATTAAATGAGATTGAATTTTTATTGGAAACAGATGTGGATCTTTATCATTTAATGCTTTACATGTTGGAATAGAGTTATAATTTTTATTCCAATATTCAATTAATCCTTCTGGATGTGTAGTAGTGAAAAATTCAATTCTTTTAAGACTTATTGAATTTTTATTTTCATCCCAATTTGGTCCTTTATGAACTATTTTAAATTTACTGCATTTGATTGCTTCAAAATTGAATCTTGACTTGTGTTCATCTCTCAAAGTTATGTCATCAGTGATTGATTTAAATACAGGACCATCATTGATGATTATATCATAATTTCTGAGGATACTATATTCATTTGCTTCTATTTCAAATCCTGTTAGATTCTTTGGAATTCTGAAAATGAATTCAATATATGCATTTTCACCCTGACCTGAATTAAATCGATCATTCGAATCCTTTAATAAAAGATTATAAGGATCATGACTTGAAAGTAAAACTATAAATTTTTTTTTATAATCGTTATTAGCCAATTTTCTTAAGGAACTTAGAATTCCATCTTCTGATGCCGATATTGGACGATAAAATGATAAATTATGGATATCATCATTTAAAAATGAAATTAAGTTAGATCTTTGTATATAATTGCTTATCAATTCTGAAAATATTTTAAGATTACAACATTTATTGTTAAGATTATCATAAATTTCTTTGTTATTATTGTTTTTATCTTCATTTTCTTTTTGAATTTGTTGAAGGCTTACATTATAATTGTTAATTTGGTCTTGTACATCCTTTATCGCTTTTTCATTATTTTGTTGGTTTTCTTTGATCATCTTTTCATTATTTTGTTGGTTTTCTTTGATTATCTTTTCATTATTTTGTTGGATCTTTTTTGTTTGTTTTTGTATATCACTTATTTTGCTTGTTTGCTCTTCTAGGAATTCTATTTTTGCTTTTAGATCATTGTTAACTTTTTGATAATTGCTAATTGCATCATTTATCTTAGAAATTTGGCGATTATTTTTGTCTATTTCTGTGTTAAGAGATTTTTCAATTTCTGATTTTTGTAAAATTAATTGCTGTCTTGTATTTGTTTCTAATGTTTTATATTTATTGTTCTGCTCATCATTATTATCATTGATAACTTTTTGATAATTGCTAATTGTATCATTCATCTTAGAAATTTGGCGATTATTTTTGTCCATTTCTGTCTTAAGAGCTTTTTCAATATCTGATTTTTGTGAACTAAATTGTTGTTTTGTTTTTGTTTCTAATGTTTTATATTTATTGTTCTGTTCATCATTATTGTCATTGATAATTTTGATAACTTCATCAATTCGATTTTTATTATTTTGAATATCAATTTTTTGCTGATTTATTGTTTTTATTTGATTATCAAGTTTCTTGTCCAGTTCTTGTTTCTTTTCATTAGCCTCTTCTTTGCTTTTTTCTATTTCTTTTTTGAGAAAGTCAATCTCTTTTTTATGCTTCTTGATTTTATTACTTTCTTCATTAATTTTATTATCAAGTTTAATAATTGAATTGTTTTGCTCTTCTTCTGTTTCCTGTATTTTTTTCAATCTTGAGTTTAATATTTGATTAATATTGTTTATTTTATCTTTGATGTCATTCATTATATTTTGATTCTGATTTTCAAATTCATCATTTTGTGCATTTTGCTTGTCAATGAAATCATTCAATTTCTTTTCTTGCTTTGAAAATTGTGTGAATATTTGCTCATTCTTATTTATTTGTTCTTGATTGATTTCATTTTGTTTTTCTTTTTGATTATTTACTGTTTTTTTAATTTTGGAAAATTCTTCATAATTGTGTTTATTTTGATCGTTAAGTTTTTCTTCAAGATTCTCAATTTTTTTAAGAAGTTCATCAATCATTGTCTCTATCGATTTTCGTTTTTCGTTGTTGTTTTCATTTATTTCTTCTTGCTTTTCATAGAATTCATCAAAATTTTCTTTGATTTGTTCAATATAATGATATTCGATTTTTGGAATCATCCCAATTCTTTTATCTGCGTTTTGAATCGCATCTTTCATATTTTTTTCATTAAGATTTGAACCATTGATAAATTGGAGAAGACTCAATATTTCATAATTATTTCTATCTTTTTCATAATGATCGATAATTAATTCATATGCCAAATTTTGTTGTGTGAATTTTCGATCAGGATGAGAGAATATGTTGATCAAATTTGTAATTGGCGAATTCATCAAATTGGTACCATTTTTCAAAAGATAATCATCAAGTTGTCGTGCAATCATTTCTTCCGTATTCGATTTATCTATTATCATTGGATCATTTAAATTATTTAAATCATGAAAATATGTCCCCCAGCTTTCTCTTTTCTTAAGAAGAAGATCGCCTATTATCCCAAATTCTCGATATAATAAGTCGTATTCATGAACATTCTCTATCATGATTTCTGGTTCTTCCTCATTAGTCCAAAAATTGATGAATGATTGAAATACATCATCCGTTACATTTGAATGAACAACATATTTATGATCTTTCATAATTTCATAATAAACATCATCAGAAACAATTGCTAATCTTGTAAATTTTGATGGAATTGTATGCTTTTTCCCATTTAAAATTAAATCAATTACATGTTCACTTTGCATTAAAAAAAAAATGAAGTTAATAAAATTTCCAAAAATTTTCTTTGAAATTTTCATCGTTTTTTAATTTCTGCCATATAATCATTATATTGAACAAATCAAAGAATTTGGGCTATTTCTTTTTTACTGGTTAAGCTATAAAAGAATTTTAAAAATATCGGAAATTTGAATACTTTATTTTAATTTTTATTGAATTATAAAATAAAATGACACATAAAATTATTAAAAAAATTGCATAAGCTTTTGAATTTAATTTTTCCACATTATTCTACATATTCGATTTATTTATGCATATTATTTTAATTTGTAAAAAATTTTGGGGTTTGCTGATAAAGTTGAGGAAAATGATAGCATATCTACTCAAAATTTTACAAATTAAACATAGTAACGATAAAACATAGTTTTTTTATTCCATATTTTTAAAATTTTTCTTCACGAATCTTGAAATTTTATTCTGATTTTAGCCCTTCGGCGGTTTTGTAAAATACGGCTATTTGGTCGTTCATTGAATAGTTTATTTTACAAAATTTCTACGGCACACGGCAAAAGTGCAACTTTTTGAATACTTTACATAAAAAAATCTTCAATTACGGCATACGGCCGAAAGGGATATTCTGATTTAGTTTTTTTTCAAGAAAATAGAGAATATTTTTTCTTGATAGTCAGCAAACTCATGATTATTTATTTTATTAATCAAAAGACAACTCTTTAAATATAGATAAATACGGCTTTCATCCAAAAAGAATCTTTAATAAAAAGAATCATAATAAATTTTAATTAAAAAATTAATTATATATTAAATTCAAAACCTTCATAAAAATTATGATCCATGTTCTTTTGTTTGTTTTGATGAAGGGCATTAATTGATTTCTTAATTTTCATTCGGCCTAAAAGAATTGAGTATGGAGGAGTATATAACAATTTTTTCATATCATCAATTATTTCATTTATTTCTTGAATAAATGAATTTTTGAATTCTTCTTTTTCTTCCATAAATTCAAATAAATCTTTTGGATCATAAATTGAATGCTTATATATGCTTTTATCATATTTATTCATATCAAATTTATAATTTGTTTCATTAAAAGCATTGTTTTTATTATTTTCATTTTTATTTTTGTATGCCTTTAATTTGAATTTTGACTCATCATCAATGTTTTGAGCTACTAAATGATTTGAGTTTTTACTTTTAATTTTTTGTTTTATACTTGTTCTATCTTCTTTCATACTGCTTTGAATTTGATCATCAACTAAACCAAAATCTGGATAATTAAAGATGAAGTATTTGATATAAGAAAACAAATTTCGGTCATCATTATTTTCGATTTTATAGCTGAATTTGTAATTGTCATTAATGAGCATCGTTATTGATTTAATAAAATACTTTTTTGAAGTGT
>JAPFFF010000249.1:0-29094 GCA_039105265.1 Tritrichomonas musculus | reverse complement strand
TTGAATTATTACTGTTGCGTTATTTTACAGTATTAAGCAAATAAAGGAACAATTTGAAAATTTTCAAAAATTTTTAAAATTTAAATTTTAATTTTTAAAAAAATATTTTTAAATTTTAAAAATTTAAAAATTAAAATTTTAATATTTTTTTAAATTGTGTTCTTTAGTTGAAAATCGTATCATTCTCTTAATTATGATAAAATAAAACTTGGATTTATTCTTTTATAAAAATATTATTCTCAAAAAGTTCCATTTAATTATCATTCATTGTTATACAAATATAAACGATCTGAAGGTCAAAAATATTTGACTTTAAAAAGGCCAAAAAGTTTCAATTACTGCAGTTAGCGGTTTACAGTAATAAGAATTCAATTATTATTGACCTATTTTTTGCCTTAAAAGAGGTTATTGGTTAATATTATGGTGAATATAATATTCAATATAATATTAAATTTTATTTATTATGACTTTCTAATATTTTTTTAATGTTCACATTATCATTAAGTTAATTCATACTTTTTTACTGATTTAAAGCAAATTGAAAATTTGTATATTAAATACTAAGAATTAAATAGAATCAAAAAATAATTATACAGAAAAAATAAATTAATTTTGAATTCTAATCTGAAATTTTCTATTTAGAAATATATTTTTTGAATATTTTATTTACATTATTTTAATTATTTTGAATACTTTATTTATATTATTTTATTAATTTTGAATGCTTTTGTTAGCATTTTGAATTATTTGTTATAATTTCTCAAAATTTTAATGAAAGCAAAATTTTTCAAAATTTTTATATATCAAAAATTTTTAATTTGACAATTTTGAGCAAAATCCCAAATCGCAGTCATAAGAAGACAAAAAATTGAATGGGCCTGCAGTAGTAATTCCGAGCTGTAATAAAATATTTTTAATATACTTATATTAAATTTAAGAAGAGAATCTTCACTTTGAATACAAAAGTGCTCATTTCTAAATATATCTTCAAGTGTTGTCATATCAAGCGTTTTTAACTCTTCTTTCGAGATTTCATCGAAGTTGAGAGCAATGAATTGTATTATTTGAAAATAAATGCTTTTTTCATCTTGCGAATGGTCAGGAAAAAATAATTGAATCGTCTTTAAACGTTGTACTGAGTTGTCTTTTGTTAATATTTTAGTAAATATGGAATCAGTTTCGATGCAATCAAAGCTGCAGCCAAGTTGTTGTAAATAATATAAATAATATAAATAATAAAAGGGTTCGACGTTTGGCGGTTATCATATTCTAAAATTTTAAAAAATTAATAATAAATAATATTAGCATTATCAATAACATGATGCAATTTTAAATATGAAGCCGATTCTATTAGCCAAAATAGAGATATTTCACTAAAAAAAATAAAAACTGAAAAAGTTTAACTTTTGAAAGGGGAAAATATTTTTGAGTTCTTATCTAATTTCCACCATTCAAAGAGATTTTGGGAATTTGTAAATATCCAAATATATAAATATTTTATAACCTTCATATCATATATTCTTTTTTCACAATTTTATTTACATATTTTAAATTAATTAAAAAGTAATTAATTGAATATCATCTAAGATAATATTATTTATGAATAAGAAAATTGAATTAATACGTTATTATAATTAATTCTCAATTGTGATATACAAATAAACTGAGATAAAATGTAAAAATATATTTTATAATAATATAAATGTGATTTATAATATATATAATAAATATATAATCATTAATATGAGGATATTACTAATATATTATCAAAAAAATAAGTATTTGTGAATAAAAATAATAAATCTCTTGAATGCACACTTTTTGAGAGAAAAAACTCAAAAAGTGTAATCAATTCAGAGATTTACGAATTTTCCTCCTAACTTTTTGTGAGCTAGCGCTCACAAAAAGTTATACGGGAAATTCGTAAAATTTTCAAAATTCTGATATTATCAAAATAATTTTTTTCAAAAACTAACAATTAATTCAATTTTAAATTCAAAATTTTTATTTAGAAAAAAATAATAATTTCTTGAATATCAATAATATAATTTATTATAAATTATTATTATATTTCAAAGCTACATATAAATAATGTAAATAGTAAATCATTTAAGAAAATACCTCAAGTAGCATAATAAAAACACTATTTTTAATGATTTTTGGAATAAATAATGAATCTTTTAATTTTTAAGATATAATAAATGAATTCGAATTCTATTTAAAATTGATTTAAAAATTTATTAATTAAAAAGAATATCTAATTTTTAAGATATAATTATTTTTCAATCAAAATAAATTTGAGAGAGTCGACCCCTTTTTAAATAATATAAATAATATAAATAATATTATTGATGTGAATAGTCAACTTCGGCTCTATCAAAATTGACAAGGTTAAGAAAATCAAGTAGGCCTTATTTTTTTTACATCACAAATACTATAAACGTCTTTTTAACGTATTTTTTCATAAAATAACGATTTTTTGATTTGTAGTATCAATGAAACTTTTTGAATACGAATAAATTTTTTTTTATTTTATGAAGAATCAAAAATAATATTATTTAATTTGAAAAACATTTTACTATTTTATCTTTTTATTTTTAAATTATTTAAAACATTTTTAATATAAACAAATAATTGTAGATCAAGATAAAAATAAAAAACTAATATCGAGAAAATAACGTATTTACAATTGTAATTACAATTGTAATTTTTAAACGGACTAGTTGTATACAATTGTAAATACAAAAACCAAGGCTTACTTATAGCTTTTTTATTTTAGATTGGTATTTAAAAAAAAAAAAAAAAAAAAAGTATTTATTACAATTGGTTTCAAAATAAAATATATATCCACACTTTCATTTTTAAGGGAGTTTTACGAACCCTCGTTTGTCCATTTTCAGATATTTTCATTAAAAATTGAGTATATTTATATAAATAGTAAATAAAATAAATGATAAATAAAAGATATATGTATGATACAATTCAGTAGATTTCGCAATATTTTTATTTTTTGATTTGACCTTATGCATTCAATTTGTGACCTGCCGCTTCAAAATTTGAATGCAATTGAAGAATATCTTTTTTTTTTACTGGTCACCAAAAAAAAAGTTCATTTTCGTTCGTTAATTTCTCGTCGAATATCAAACTTATAAAAATTTGGTCTTAGGAAACCCATCATCAATTCTAATATTCTAATGACGTCGCGCCTCTAACTCAAGGTAAAATCAAAAATTGGAAATTTATTTTTTTTATATTTTTATTAAAGACCTAAATAAAAAATTAGGGCCTGACAATCTCTAAGCTTATCATCCGAGATAATATATCATTATTCTGTTTTCTCCCAATCTTTTCACTGATTGTCGAATTAGACTTTGAAAATTTTATCTCAATATGTGGCTTTTAAATTTAAATTTTAATAATATATTTTAGAGCAAAATCAAATAAAACTTACTATTCAATTGACCAAGTTTGAAAATATCGATTAATTACAAAATTTTAATATACAATTTCGTTTTTATTAAAATTTAAAGATTAAATAGCAAGAGTTTTTGTAAAACTCCATTGATTGGTACCGTTAAATTAACAATTTAAGTTTTTCCTTTTTCTTTTTACTTGAAAAAGTAAAAAGATTTCTAAATATTTGCATTTGCCATAAAAAAACAATGATTCCAGAAGTACTTCTGTTAATTTATTTTACACGGAATACAAGTAATTATAGTGAATTTTTAAATATATTTGATGAATGAATTTGCATATTATAAAAATATTATATCAATATAAATGATGATTTTTAAAATTGCTGATATTTTATTGATGCATAAGTTCTCTTTATTTGATTTTTATATTTTGTTTTAATAAATGTTAGCTAATTAACTAAAGATATAATTTCATGTAAAAATCATAGAAAAGGAATAATAGCCTTTATCATTAGTCATTTATTTTCCTTATTGTTTTGTTGATATATATCAAGTTTGTTTTTTAAGGTACAAATCCAGTACGTTATTTTTTGTAAGTGAGAACGTTTATTATTTGAATAGATGGGGGTCTTTGAAAAAGTTTAAATTGACAAGGTGTGTTTTTGACATTTATTTTACATTTTTCTTAATTCAATGACATGTTATGTAAAAAATAGTCAGTTATTCGATTTTTTATATAACATGTCGATTTTTTCTTATAAAGTGTCAAAAAAAATGGCGGTTACGTAACGTACTGGATTTGTACCTTAATTGAAAAGGAATGAGTAAAGTTTTTTTGGGATTTTATTTTCCATAAAACCACCTTAATTGAGATATTTAGCTTTTAATTTTTAAAATTATGAATGAAAAATAAGATATTAAATCATTTTAATTGAATTGTGAGTTGACCATATAACTATTTAATAATTAATGAGAGAAAAAAACGTGAGCAATTAACGGACAATTTATTTCAACTTTGTTTTCTTTCTTTTTTAATGATTTCTTTTAAAATCCTCAAAAATCCTTCAACTGATTCTTTTAAAGAAGAACTTTCACGCGCAACAACAATGCTGACGATTAATGAAGCCCAAACTTTTTTTGATATTCTTTTAGGACATTTTAACAGGCCTATAAATTACGAAACTGGATGTTTGATCCTTAGTTCTATCCGCCAAGTTATTCGCAGTGATGATTTACGAAACATCTTTATAGAAAACCAATTTATAGATAGATTGCCTTTTTCAAACGGGCAATATGCCGATTCACTTTATGATATTATGTATGACATCATTATTATCAATCCAGATGTTTTAGATTCAAACTTATGTCCATTATTTGGACAACTTTTCGCCCATCAACCAGAAAAAGCATTAGTGATTATTGGTTATGTAGTCAAAAATCTGAAAAAATTTGAAAATCCATGGCCGATTTTAGATTTACTTTTTTATGAAAGGAAAAATTTTAATAATCAAACAACAGGCTCAAATTATATAACGCTTCTAGCATACTTAATCAGCAATCATAAAGATTTCGCCAAAGCAAGGGCCAAAACTTATTATGATGTAATAATTTCAATGCTTCCAAGAAATTATTGCTCAGTCCTTAAAACTGGGTATGATGCATTACGAATTATTCATAAATATTATCCAGAAGGTGAAATACCGGTTTCCTCAATAGCTAAGCAAGTTTTCCAGGACGAACTTCGAAACCATATCTTATCCTTCCTAATTTCGCTGCCTATAGATCATAAAGATTTTCAAAATCCCGTGTTAATACAAGCTTTAGTTAAATCATCACAAATATCCACAAAACCTACAGCTACTCTTCTTAGAATTTCGAAATCTAAAGAGAATGCAGAAGTCATTTTGAAGAATGTTGATTGGACCACGATGAACCTACCAAATTTGCATTCAACGCTGCAGCTTTTTCTGGCGATTTTTAGTCATCAAGAATTAAGGAGCGAAATTCTTAAAGAAAAAAGAACATTTGCAGAATTTTTATGCCGTCTAGTTGATAATGGAAAAAGTGGTGTTTTGATAATTATTGCGATGATACTGAGAAGAATTAATATTGATGATGAATTATTATCTTTACTTGAAGAAACAGGCTTTTTGCATTCTTTCATTGTAACCACAAAGAGGCTCAATGATGAAATATCAATGCATTCATGCATTCTATTAATATCAACACTATCAAAAGTTGGATTTGAACCTTCATTTTTGGAAATTGCACATACAATTGCAAGATTAGCCGTAAAAAATGTTTACTTGTCAGCATTGGCTTGTCATGCTGCTGCAGATCTGAATATTTATCCAAAATGTAAAGAAGTGTTCAATCAATACAGGCTAGCAGCCTTTTTCAGATCAAAACTTGATGACCAAAAACTCAGAAAAATCGCAAGGAAATTTCTTCAATTGGATGAAACTTAATATGTTAATGTTCTAATAAAAATTGTTTGTTTGCTTTTTTTTTTTTTCAGATTGCTTATGTATATTTATTAATTTACTTTTAATCGATACTTTTGAAGGGTGATTGGTCTAGTGGCATGATTCTCGCTTTGGGTGCGAGAGGTCTCGGGTTCGATTCCCGAATCGCCCCTATGTTTTTTTTAAAAACATATTTATTGAAAAAATATATTATCATTGGATAACAATCTTTCATTCCCTAATCGAAAAGATTGTAATGAATCATGCATAACAGCAACATTATATTTATGATTGATTACAATGCAATATATCACTAAGTTACTTTGGAGATTTTATAATATTACTCTGATATTAAAATTTTAATAATAGTTTTAATAAAACATATTAAATAAGGATGAATTTGATCTGCGCAATTCGAAGATCATTTTAAAGTAATCTACATGAATATTATCTTATCCTTGATCTCCATCTGTGGCAATAGAATCAACAATGATCTTATGGTTTTCTAAAATAGAGATTAGTTACTTTAACCACTATCTTGCTAAATAACTTCTGAAAAACATATGCTAAGTTTACAGTACCAACTTTCGCTAAGTTTCCACCAATTTCCATCAAACTCAAGTTCATGATCAATTTTTACGGGTATATTTCAATCCTTGGATGATATAGTGCACTTTCCAGTTCAATGCTTCCAATGCTCCTAATTTTGTCTTTAATTCTTCATACCCTCTATTTAAATCATATTTTCCATCAGTATTGTTTTCAGTTAAACATGGATTACCTATGAGATCTCAAGCTTTAGATATTTTGCTTTACCTCTAACACAATCATAAAAAGAAATAACATTTTTAAAATGCGATATAATTTTATTTGACCTCTTCCTATGGTTTTGGTGAAAATTTAAATTAATGGTGAAATAATGTAATGAAAAGTTTCATAAAATCGTTTTTTAATTTTTTAAATAATTTTAAATAAAAAAATCGATACTATCAGAAAAAATAATTTAAGCGATTTATATCCTCTAAATGGAAGAAAATGTAAGTATCGACGAAATCAGCACTCTTATTTGCAATATCAAAAGCACGAATATGAATACTCGTTTGAATGCACTTGCAAATATCCCAATAATTGCAAAAGAATTAGGACGTGAACGAACAGAGAATGAACTGATCCCTTACGTTATGGATATCACTGATCATACATCATCATGCTTAAAAAAGATTAGCAAATCACTCTACAAAACCTTGGAAGCAATTCCCGAAATTGATATTAAGTTAATACTTGATTCATTGAAAGTAATTGGAGAAAAGGAAGATCAGGAAATAAGAATAGCAGTTACTAAGGGATTCTTTTTTGTTGGGCGCATTTTATTAACAAATTCAAAAAATACTCGCAAAGCTAGTACACCTGATTCACCAACGAGCAGCTCCGAAAAAATTGACATCAATATAAGTGCCGACAATGAAAAATCAGACAATGCTTTCTATAATGTCTTTCTCAATTATATTTATTCATCTTTATGCGAAGCTAAATGGTATCCACTCCGTTGTGTTGGAAGTTCCCTACTATGCGCGTTTTATCGTAAAGTTCCAAAAACTGATCACAAAAAAGTTAAAACGATTTTATTACAATTGAGTACTGATAAAAGCGTTGTTGTTCGAAAAACAACAGCAATTGCTCTCCCTTCATTAATCAATCCTTCTATCTGTACTATTCTTAATATCACCAATACAAATACAATATTTGATACGTCTAAACTTGCTCGTACATCATCAGGTTCATCAAGTTCAATTACACAGAGTGTTAAAGACATCTGCTCAAGACTTCTTAAAAACCTTTCTAGTGACAAATCTGCTTCGGTCCTTATCGAAGTACCACAATCAATAGCACTTTTCGCTGAAGTTGGCTACAACGAAGCCATAAATAACAGTATTTCTAAACCACCAGATAGCAAAGCTGAAAAATCGTCTTCATCACCACAAACCAATTCTTTATCAGCACTTAATGAAGGCTTAGAGTCTCTCTACGAATCAATTGTTGAAGCTTGCAAGAAAGTTTATGATTCAAACGTTTGGCAAGCTCAATCGGTTCTCATCTCATATCTTGATCAAATATTCTTACTTAAATACCGTTCAAATACATCAAACTCCTCAGCAAGCAACAATTCAAGTCACAGAAAACGCAGTGCCTCATATTCTCTTATTTTATTACCCAAATGCGCTCTTCGATTCATCCGTAATATTTCTAAGACCAGTGCTTCACAGGATGACAGCGAAGAGAGTGGTACAGTTATTCGAGCCTCTATAGCTCGTCAACTATCCTTTATCTTCCGATCTCGCTGCTTTGACAAAGAAAAAGATGAATTTGAGAAATTTGCTAAATTTTTAATATCAGACAACTCTCCTGAAGTACGGAAAGCCGCAGCGGAAAGTCTTGGTGGCATTTTTACGAACCATCGAGGCGGAGATGAAGACATTCCTCCTTTCATAGAACAAGCTTTAAGTGGATTATTAGATGATGGCGAGGTAGAAGTCAAATTAGGTGCCTTAAAAAGCATAGCAGAAAGTGGTGTTGTTGTTAATTCAGCCTCCAAGAACTTACGGGAACTCATTACGAATGATAATAATAATGATATTGACGAAGAGTCAGGTATGAAGATGCCAAAGCGGATCAACTGGCGTATGCGAAAGAGTATTGCCGAACTTGTTCCAAAAATGGCCTCTTGTATCGATTCAGCGCAATTTGAGAAATACAAATTAATTGAAATTGTTCGTCTTTTAATTAACGACGATGCTGATCAAGTCAGAAAAGCAACAGTTTCATCACTCCATCAACTGACATCCAAATTTGGCGAAGAATGGACAAACCAAGTTTTGGTTCCAATTATCAATGATTGCTACTTCAAGAATAAAAATGATTATAATATTAGAAAAACGGCAGTTGAGGCGGTTATTTCTCTTAGATTGAGAGATGGTTGTAAGGAACTTTTGAAAGCTGCTGTAAGTGATCCCGTGCCTAACGTTAGATTGGTGCTTGCAAGAGACTTGCCAAGATCTTCAACAAATATTTTGCAGAAATTGATGAAGGACGAAGATGAGGACGTCGCTTACTTCGCTTCTTTGAAAAATGAAAAATGATTATCATTTTTATTATTTATATATTTTATTTCGCTTTTTTTTTTAATACATTAAACATATCTTTTTTTCTAAAAAAAAGAATTATATAAAAAATGAACTTTATTACGTCTTTTCTTTTGAATTTTTTGCTTAAAAAAAAAAAAAAAAAAACTAGACTACTTTTTTCTTTTTCTCATTGCTCTTCTTCTTTATCATTGTAATCGTCATCACTACATTTCTCTTCTTCTTCGTTATGGCTATCGTCATCACCAGTTTTGTTAACGTATTCTTCTCTTTCTTCTATATCATTTATAATGATCATCATATTTTATATATATATCAATTATTTGTCATTGTATGATATATAACATCAAAATCCATAACATTTGCTAAATTTAATAAGTATGGTTGACAATTTTGATCACATTATAATTGTAGCTCACGTAAACTTCGTAGTGGACCTAGAGACAGTTATCACCCGTGATAACTCCAATAATACAACACCTGAGCATTCATCGGGTGGTATCATCCAACAAAAGCATTCCAGTTCTGTGAAATTTGGGAAATCCTTGAATCCCTATAAAGAGAAACGCACACCACATTTTGAGGGCAATATCATGGACAATTCTCGAGCTTTCTTCAATTGGTTTGAATTGGCATTATTGGTGAACACAATCATATTTCCAAATATTCAACGTCTATGGTTTTGAGATTTCCTTCATTATAGCTATGCCCAAATCTCCATTGAAATACAACTTCATCCAACAAACATTGCATTTGGATAGGTTTAACCGTCAGTTCTCCTTCTCTCTTCATTAAACCTTATTCATAATGACAATACATTTAATTATCTGTCAGAATTTTTTTTTTCAGAAGAAGCGCCAGGGCATACAAATTCAGCTACAGATCACCAAGAAATTATCTGCTCCTTTATCAAATTAGCACAGAACATAGTTCTTGATAAACAAACTAAACTGCGAATTTCACGAGCAGTTGAATTCTATTTTCCTTCGCCACAACCAAAAACATTGCAGAATCAGAATTTTCCATTAGTCCAGATAGTGACGCCAAATCATGAATCTCATTTTACGAAGCGGATTGATTTGGAGTTACCAAAGGCTGGTTATTCGAACTCAAAAACCGAGATCGTGAAATGTAGATACATTCCGCACTGTTTGCGTAAGCACAGAGATGGCATGAAGCGGAACAAGAGATGAAATTGAAGCGCTTTACTTCGAAGTTCATGGAATGCTTGTATACAAGCAAGCAAAACCTAATGCATTGAAAAATTGATCAAAGCAAAGACGGTCCAAAAGGCATCTTGAGCAATATTATTCAGCTTCATGTCCAGCAGCTTCAGAGCCAATCAAGAGGCATCCAGAACCAAAACAAAGAGATGCAAATCAAGCAGTTTGAAGAAGCAAGTTAAAACTTCTTCGTTTTTATTTTGAGGCAAAACTCGGATCCATCAATGCTTTGCATGATGAGCCGGACTCCAGCAAACCGAATCAACTTGAGCATTGCTTGGGACGGAATAGCCGGCGTTTCTGTTAAGATGATCGATTCCGGCGACCTTCTTCACTCAGGAATTCACGAAGTCAGTGACATAATAGACACAATGTTCATGATAACAAGGGATTTATCTTATCCAAGCATGATTTCTTGCTGTCGATCATCATTGATCATAAAAAAAAAAAGATAGCCATAAAGCTCCTAGAGGAATATTTGGGACAATCTGACAGCGAGAAGTTTATGAAGGTTTTGGGGACAGATATGAACCTTTTCACCATCTAAACTGCGAGTCATTTTGGCATACAAGTAAAAAATAAAAGAAAATATAAAAAGGGTTAAATTTCAATACCATTCAAAAAGTTCATTTGCGAAAATCAAGTATTTTTTATTTGCGTAAACGCCTAGTCATTTGCGAAATGATATGCTTATAATAAGTGATTAATTAATGTTGTATATTCGGTATTCAGAGTTTTGATGCATTAGTTATGTTGAAATTTATATTTCTGGTTTCTCATAGAAAAAGTGAATTTTTTTAACAAGGTAATTTGAAAATTTTTAAATCTTTGGGGGAAAAGACAATTTGACAAAATGCATGAGTAAAAATTGGTTTAATATAAAAATATTTTTGGATAGGAATAAATTATCTCTGCCCAAATAATTGAACGTAAATTGAGAGGTTTGTTATTTTGAGAATTGATATCAAAAACGTCACTTTTTTACATCTGATACTCGCTTATCAGTTTAAAAATTACAATTATCGAAGTTTAAACCATCCTATGATTCCCAGATATAATGGTACAATTTTAGGAAAAACAAGTAAAGTATCGGGAAAAAGTTCTTTGCTAATCTTTTTTAAAGGACAATTTCAATGTCGTAAAATTTTTTTCAAACTTTTTGTGAATTTTCACTTCACCGTAAAGGACTTTTCAACGGCGTAAAGAGCTTTTCAATAATACTTTAAATCACTTGTTATTGAGTTCATAAATGGTCAAACATTAACTAATATAGCAAAATTAAACTTGAAAGATGAAGATAAATTGATTATTATTTTTGATCTTTTGTACATCTTTAGTTATTTAAAATAGAAAAAATTTATTTATCGAGATTTGAAGCCAAACAATGTCATTTTAGACAATAACCAACAAATTGTTCTTATTGATTTTTAATTCAATGATCTGCAATGAAATTCTTGATGAAATTGACATATCAAATTTAACAAGAAATTTTTCTTCAGAATATTCAGCACCAGAAATCAATGAAACAGATGATGGTATCTCATCATATCAAAGTGATGTTTACTCACTTAGCAAAATGGTTTCATTTATTTTGGCAGAAAAACAGTCAGGTACAAAAGAAATAATCTATAATAATGACGCAATTCAAAATGATGAATTTAATAGAACACTTTTACAATGTTTAAAAAAAATCCTAAAGAACGGCCATTTGTTGAAGACTTAATAAAAAAACTATTAAAAATTTCACAAAACAATCAAAAAGTAAATCATTTGATCGTTCATGAAATTTTGTCATACGAATTACATTTTTCATCATATTTTTCTACCAATGAGCAACAAAATCAACAAATATTATTTAATAATGACTCTTGTAATCAATCTTACCTAAATGGAGTAGAACGGTTATTTCACAACGGATGTGATTTTGGAATTCTTAATATTCCTCAAGTATCAATTATACTTGGCAATATTTATACTGATGGTGAATATAGAACGAGGGATATAAACAAAGCTATTCATTATTTCTCACTTGCAGCTGATCAAAATCATATAAATGCACAATTTATTCTTGGTATAATTTATTATACACGTGAATATATAAAACGGGATATAAACAAAGCACATTATTATTTATCTCAGGTTGCTAATCAAAATTATCCAGATGCGCAAATTATTCTTGCTAATATTTATTATACAGGTGAATACATTACACCAAATATAAACAAATCTATTCATTATCTATCTCTGGCTGCAAATCAAAATTATCCAAAGGCATTATATTTACTTGGATTTATTTATTATTCAGGTCACAATATAACTCAAGATGTGGTTAAAGTTATTTATTATTTTTCTCTGGCTGCTAATCAAAATCATCCAGATGCACAATATTTTCTCGGAAGTGAATGTTTTAAATTATAGGATATAAAAAAAGGTATTCACTATTTGATTCGTTCTTCTTTAAATGGTTCTAAAATAGTATGCTTTGCAGTAGGTTATTTGTATCATGAAGGGAAGTACATGGCCAGAAACATCAGACAATCTCTTCATTTTTATAAAGAAGCATCATCATTTAACAATCAATATGCGACGAACAATCTCGGAATAATTTACAAAAATGGAATTGAAAACGAAATTGAGCCAAGGCTTGGTTCATCAATTGACTATTTTGAAGAAGCAATTAGACAGGAGAATGATTAAGTTTCAATGTACAATCTAGCTCACCTGTACTTTTATGAAGAATCAATCAATCATAATTATGATGAATCAATCCACTTTTTAATATAATCTTTTAATAAAGAATTTGTTCCATCTCTTGAATTATTGCGTATCATTTTATTCAAAAAATATGGAAATGATATTGATTCAATTACTTAAAATGTTATTTTAATAATTTCAAAGAAAATATGCTTCAGAAGATCAAATACTTTATATCAAACCAACAATTTAATAAATGTGAATATTTAAAATATAGATTTTTTGTATAATGTTGTATCTGATATTATTCCATCAAATAAAATCGCAAAAATAAAATCATAAACAAAAATTAAAGATATTTCACCTTTATTCTATGAAAATTTGGAATTGATCTTAATGAATACCCGTAAGTTTCTAGCCTTTTCAGATCAACTCGAAAATTCTATCTCGGTCTCATTTATTATATTGGTATATATATAGAGCGGTATATTAAAAAAAGGCGATATTATATCATGTTGGCAATAAATGAATGATCATCGACAAGCAAATTTTGCTCATTTATTAAGTTACAACACATTGTTTAAGAAAGCATTCTAACAAGAAGAATACACTCATTATAAGAATCTTTTCGGTGTTGGTTACGGCTACATGCTTCATCCATTAATAAGCAATGAAGTTTATGAATCTCTAAACAAGGAATTGAGAAATATTACAACGAAACTGGTCAAAGAGCTGTTATTACTAGACACAGTCAAGGAACTAGCTTTGTTGAAATATTTATCACTGATTACGTAACTAAAGAAAGGGCTCAAAAATTTGTCCAAGGTGTCTTTTTTTACGCTCCTGCATTCTCAGGTTGGGGTACTTATGGAAGATCTGTTAGTGGTAATTATGGTAGTGGTTTTCCTGATTCAACAGCAGCTATGAAAACATAAACACAAAGAATGCCTGGTCTTAATATTATGATGCCAAATGAAGGTGTTTTTTGGTGACAAAACCGTTATTACAGATTTTCCAAATCCAGGTGACAATTCGAACTCTTCTTTTGTTTGTGAACTTTTGAAGAGATTGAATAGATTGGACAGTACAGCTGAAACAATCTTCCATTTAACAGACAAATATAGAAAGAAACCATTTTAAACATTTCCAATGTCTCTGTCATTAAAAAAGTTCTGGGTATAGGATTGCTTCTTCTTCTTTTTAGCATATCACTTTTACTCATAGGAATCAAAGGTTTGACTTTTTGAAAACAATTTTTGAGACAATTGAATATTATAGTGACTTTTAGGAAAAGACTTTTTACACTTAGAAAATATTTTTATCTTTTTGAAAGCAACTTTTTGGATTTAGAATTTTCTTTTTGTCATTTAGGAAAAGACTTTTTAGACATAGAAAATCAAAATGAGTATTAGTAAACAAAGTTTTTGTCATTACAAGATTTCAATTCTCAAAATGTTGAATTTTTAAAAATATATTACTATATTTTCGGGATTATAACAGAAAAGTCCACTTTAATAATGGAAAAGTTCTATATGATAATGAAAAAATCCAATTTGATAACGAAAAGTGTAATTGATTAGTTTTTATTCAAATAATTATTATTTAAAATTGGAAATTAAAAATAGTTTATGCAGACACACTTTCTTCATTTTTCTCTGAAGTATCTTCATTCTCAGATTTATTTTCTTCATTCATCGATGATGAATTTTCTTTTTCTTTTATCATATTTTTCTTTCCACACAAAGAAGTCACTGTTGGCTTGATTTTGAGAGTTCTATCGTTGTATGCATTTGGAAATAAGCCGAACAATATAGCGAGAATGACTCCGAGTCCACCACAAATGCCAATATTCACTCCCCAAAATTCTGTCCAGCTTAAGTTCTTCTTGCACAAAGGGAAAACGCATCCACCGATTGTTGAGCCAGCCATCAAGAGTGACTGAAGCCAAGCGTATGTAAAGGTAGGAACAGAACCTGTTGCACTAGCATCGATACTGAATGTCTGAATGATTGCATCAGTTGCTTGAGTGACAAAGCCTCCAATTAAGAACATTGAAATTTGAAGGCCATATTTCGATTTGTCTGTGAGGAACATGAAAAAGAAAACGGAAACAGCTTCAACAAACAGTGCAATAACAACAGCCCAACGATAGGCAATTTTAATGAAGAAATATTGACCAAATAGCATTCCCAAAAAAGCACCAATCATGTAAACACCAAAAATGTTTCCAATTTTGTCTTCATCTGGCTGAATGTCGCTTCCAAAATACGATAACATTGAGTCACCAAAGGATGTGCAAAAGTAATATAGAAAGATTGTTACTGCAGGCCAAATTGTTTCTTTGATATCGGTCCAAATTCCTGAGAATTCATTTGTTGGCAAGTCTTCCCATTTGTAAACAAAGAGAAGACCTGACGTTAAGACCGATATTATTCCAATAACCAAGAAAATATAAGGTGTGTAGAATGATATACCAACAAATGATAATAATACGTCAAATACTAAATAGGCACCAAGTTGAAGCATCTCTAATACAACTGCGTTGTCTTTAAAGAGAACAATCATTTGCCCATCGTAAACAACATCATGAATAACTGTAACTGAATTGATTACAAAGAATAAAGCAGTCGAAGCTCCAATGTTTGTTAATGGAATCCATGTTAATGGAATGAGAAGTCCTCCAATCAAAATATGCAAGATAAATACAAACCATCGAGGAGGATTCCAATATCGTTGAAAGACCGTTCCTATTATAACTTTGAGACACCATGGAACTCCACTAAAACGGAAGAAACTTAGATCTTCTTCATCAAAATCGGCAAGTCCATATAGAACTGGATAAAGACTCTCGAAAAAGCCGTAAGGTGCTGATTGGAAAACATAAATAATGAAGGTGGTCAAGCAAATGTACCAACTGACTTTTTGCTTTTCTTCATTTGAATTCGTTTCTTCCTCATTCTTTACAGCTTGCTCTTCTATTTGATCCATTAATAAAAAATGAAGTTATAAATCCTTTTGTCATGTTTTTCCTCTATTATTGAATTGTTTTGTCAATGCTCCAAAATTTTCGTCAAAAATTTTCCATTAGATTTGAATAAAAAAGATCTTTCTTAAATTGTATTTTTTTTTTTTAACCGAAGAAACTTTTTCAGAAAAATTTTATTTTTCAATACATTATAATAAATTATCTATAAAAATATGATAAACAATAAAATTTTTATTAAAGAACTATTTTTATGAAAAATAAATATTTGGCCTAAAAGCCAATTTTTCAAATAATTTCAAAAAAAATATCCTTTATAAACAATTATACATTATATAAGATTCTTTATAATAAAATAATGACATCATAGAATAAAGAACAAAAACCAATCAATTTTTTTTATTACAATTTTTCTTTATTCAGAAATTTTGAGAACTTCTTTTTTTTTAATCATAGAAAAGGTTTTATTGAATCAATTTTGAATGTGTAAAATTTAACACTCACAAAATAATTTATTATGAAAAAGTTTAATTCAATTATCATTTATATTTCTAATTTTATCTTTTATTCTATAAATATTTTTAAATTATCTTTTGCAATTTATTATTTTTTTTGCATTGTTGTTTATCGATCCTATCAGAAAACTGTTATTTTTCCCGTAAAATATTGATATTTTCGGCTCTATTTTTTTTTCCGTAAAATACTTTTTACAGGTTGTAACCTGTAAAAGTAATTATCGATACAAAACGGAAGTATTAATGAAAAAGGGAGAGATGTTGATTCAGATGAATTTTTTTGAGATATATTTAAATGATAATACATATTAGTCTTTGCTTTTAAATAATACATTAAATAAAACATCATTGAAAATTTAATGTTATTTATATAATTTTTCAGCATAAAAGAACTATATTATTGATAGCGAAAAAAAATATTGATATTTTTTCCTAGGTATTTATTTTGTGTCTACATATTGATACATAAAACGAAGTGGTGGCTCACACAATCAGGTTTCTCTGCACTCAGCTCTGATTGCTCAGATATAGGTTCTCAGAGCTGCCCTTGACATTCAACAGGTAATCGTCATACACCTTACTCCATTAGGTCATGTTAATAAATAGATCAAAGAATAGAAAATTTGAATATCTCCTGATGGTCGTAATAAGTATTGAAAATCCACAATCATATCAATGTATAAAAGATAATTAATAGAAATTTTCGCAAAAATTTTGTTTTATCATATATTTATCAAAATAACTGAATAAAATATAGAATAATCTAGGAAAAAACTAACACTTTAATAAATTTACGGTTATCAAAAATGGGAACGGCCCTCACAATTTTTTTCTGATTTAAAAATAAGCTTATCTTAAAAAGTATTTTATTTAATAAAATATTTTAAGTTAAAATAATTCAAACATATTATATATAAATTAAATATATTAATTAAAATATTATTAAAGTTATATATTTTAGAGGAAAAAAAAAAATTTTTATTTTTTAAGATTTTAACGAATGATGAAAATTTTATATCATTTATAATTTTAATCATTTATTAGCATCAAACCATATATTAAAAATTCAAAATAAATGAATGCAGAGTTATTTCAAAAATCATGATTTTATTATTAAAATTTGAATTTGAATGATCATACAAATATTTTTGAGAAAAAAAACTTTTCAAAAGAAAAGAAGAAAAGGATATGAATCTATTTAAAAGAAAAGAGTCATTAAGTCATATTAATAATTAAATAGAATACTTTAATATATATCTATTATATATAAAAATATTTTATTATGTTCTATATATCTGAAGATAAATATATATTTTAAATATGAAATATTGTTTGAACAGTATTATTCAATTTTATTTAATTATAATTATGTATATATTAATTAATTTTCATATTTATTTTTTAATTTTAAGATATAACTTAATATATATATAATTATATTTATAAAAATGTTCCAAAATCAGTTTTTTAAAAAATTAAAAAAGATAAATGTATTTTCGCAGAGAGCCTCTCAATTTGCGAAGATGATTTGAATTGATACAACCGAATAAGCTTTCAAATGAGAAACTTTTTCTTAAGATTTTTATATCTCAAAACCCCTACATTCGATTATGTTTTTACCAAATAAGTTTTATTAAATATTAAATAGTATTCTTATTAATATAAGTTATATTGAAGAATTCGATTTTCCATAACCGCCTATTTCGGATCCCTTTTGGTTATCAATAAAATAATTGTTCTTTATCAAATTTTCAATACTTCTTGACCAGATAATATCAGAATATTTTTTAATACATCAACAATGATATCTTAATAATTGTCCAATAAAATTTAAAACAATTTTAGAATTAATAAAATACATATATAAAAATTAAAAAATAAGGAAAAACAAATTAATAAAATACATATATAAAAAATGATAAAATTTTAAACATGGCCAAAATAACTGAAAATGGTTTAACTCTATATTTTAAATATAAAATTATCATAATTAATCATGGGCAACTTTCAAAATAAAATTTGTAGCCAAAGATATTAAAAAGATATTAAATAATATTAGGTCTTATGTAATTTTATCATTCATATATAAGTTATATTAAATATATATTTGATTCGTATTTGAAATATAAATAAAAAACAATCATAAATGCATTTATGGTAGATCGAAAATTTTGACTTTTTCCGACAAAATTTTTTATATAAAAATTCAACTTTTCTCAATCGTTTTTGGCTAAACATACATTATTTTTTAATATAATTCATAAAACTAATTAAAATATTGATTTGTTTTAAAATAATAAAGAAAATTATTATTCACATCAAGAAAAACATATATTATTATGGTTAACGTTTGTAGAAAAAAGAATAAATTTTTGATTTACCGCATTTATATAATAAGTAAATTTATTTATAAATGATCGAGAAGATAGGTGACTTTGTCATCTTTTATTGATTCATTTGTTGTCTTTATTCTGACGCGATCGGATGCGATTCAGTTCACGGAAGCGATGCTTGATGGCTTTCACATCAACTTCTGATGCAAGTGAAAAAATTGTTGCAAAACATGTCGCCGATGATCTCGTCGAATGTCGGACGTTCTGCTGCTTTGAACGACGTGCAGCGCTTGATCAGGCTGATGCAGTAGTCGCTGATGCCCGACGACGCCTTGGGATACTCCATACTGACGTTGTGAAGAGTGCGAAGAGGACGACGCCGTACGAGTAAACGTCCGTCTTGCTGTCGTACTCTTCCTCGTTCACCATCTCTGGCGACATGTAAGCGAGCGTGCCGATGCCCTTTGTCAGACTCGTACTTGTCGCTGACATCTCGCTTGCGTGGACGAGGCCGATGTCGATGATTTTTGAGTCGAAGACACTGTTCATCACGATGTTCTCAAGCTTCAGGTCGCGGTGCATCATGCCGAACTTCAACTGCAATTCGAACCTTCAGCGTGTTGCTCAGAAGGCTCTTCGATGCGACTTCTTTCGCGCTGCAAGGAAGAAGCTCAAAGAAAAGTGCAACAGTCGTCTTCTCTTCTTCTTTGCCAATGGCAGGAAGACGCGCCTGCGTGTTGTAGCCAAGCAGATCGCAGATGCACGGGTGGTGAACGGTTTGCGAAACGTAGACCTCTTTCAGCGCGTCCAGAAGTGTTTTGAATGCTCTATCGTCACTGACCTTTGATCACTTTCTTGCCCAACTTTTAAAAAGTTTTCGATATTATTGTGAATTAGAAAAAATCATTTAAATTTTGGCTATTTTATCAATTACTAATGAAATAATATCATGTAACTCAATTTTATGTTTCAATTCACTATTTTAATTTAATATGTATTTTAAAATAAATATTTTTAGAAGAATTTAAAAAGAATCAAAAAAAGATATATATTAAACACATATTTTTATTACTTTATCAACAAATTCACTCAAAATAATTTTAGTAATGCAGAATATTCTAATTTTATGATAAAACAAATTTTTTGAATAAAATTCAAAAATAAAAGAATTTTTTTTTCAAAAAAATAATCATTGATTCCAAAATTGAACTAAAAATAGTTAAAAAAGTTTCCAAAATTGAATAAACTTTTTTAAATGATTTTCATTCTTTTTTTAATTTGTCTCCATAAACGTCAATAAAATGTGAAAATATCATTATATAATAAAAAACCCAAAATGTATTGTTTTCAATAATTATTTAAAAATTGTAAATATTTTGAATAAAGTTCCAGTCAATTATTCTGGTTTATTTGATTCAATTATAATAATGCTAGAGCTTAAGGACTATCGAAACAAATTCACAAAACAAGAAGACGAATATCTTCTTTCCTTAACTAGAAGATATGGCCCCAAAAGATGGAAGTTTATAGCAAACCAAATACCAGGAAAGACTGGTCGACAATGCCGTGATAGATATGTGAATTATTTACGTGACGGAATAGGAAATCATCCATGGACCGAAGATGAAGATTATTTGTTACATATAAAAGTTAAAGAAATGGGAACACACTGGTCTAAAATTTCACAATTTTTCAAAGGGAGAAGCGCAAATAATATTAAAAATAGATGGTATACTTACCATTTAACTAAAAAAATTAGATTCAAAAAAAATGCTCATAAACAAAATAATCAAATTTTATATTTTAACATGAATGATTATTCTAATTTTATGAATAATCAAATATTACAATTTCAACAAATGAATCAAATGCAAAACACTCAAAATATTATCCACTATCCAAATAATTTATCAAGTCAAACAATTTATTCATCTCCGCCTCCAAGTTATTTATACACAGGCAATGCATATATGAATAATAATAATGATTATTTTAACATTAATAACTCAAATAAAAATAATATCATTTTGAAAAATAATTCAGATAATAATCTAAATAATATTCACCCCAATAACAATTGTGATATAAAGCCTCTTTTAATTAATGATATCACTCTTCAAAATAATTTATTTAATTCAAATAATCATCGTAATATTATAAATAGAAATATTAATGATTCTCAAGATAATATTAAATATGGCGAAGATAAAAATAATTTACCCACCGCTAAAATTTTAGATCCGCTAAAAAAGAGAATCCCATCAATCCATGAATTACTCAATCTAAATTCAGAGTTTTAACAATTTTTTGATAAAATACCATTGAATTTTTTTCAGAGATTTTTCTAAATTTATCTACTTTCTCAATTTTCTATACTTACAAAATCTTGTTCCCTTTCAATTTAATAAAACACAATCTTTTTTTATAATTATCGTATTTTATGTGATATAACTTCATGCATTCGATATAATTTGCTTCTTGACACCAAAAAACATATTCGTTTTATCTATGCATCTATATAAATTTTATTTATTTATGATTCAAATATTCATTATTTTAAAAAAATTCTAAATATCATCAATAATTTATTATTCATCCATGCATATGATGTGAATGTTATATTAATTCTTGTATTTAATCTATTTATTTTTTTTATTTTATTTATATATTTATATTATTTTTTTAGTTTTTGATTATCTCATGTTATATATTAGCAATGTTTATCAAAGATATTACATACATACCTAAAAATCATTCATTTATTTAAAAAAAATATTTATATATTTTTTTTCATTTGAAATAATATAAATATATATATATATATATATAAATTAAATGTCAAACAGATATATTATTTATTGCACAAGAAAAGAATTTATGATTGGACAATTTTTTATTTACTTCTTTAATGATGATTCATAAATTTTTCGAATTTTAATAGAGTATTCAAAAAGTTTTTTTTTTTTTAAAAAAAAAAAAAAATTTGAGAGTAATTTTAATCGGAAATCTCTTCTATGAAAATATTCTTACTTTAATTGGTCTAAACTCAATTCTTTTATTAATTTTATTTTACGAATTTCTCTTAATAACTTTTTGAGAGCATGGCTCTCAAAAAGTGAGGATGCGAATTCGTAAATCTCTGAATTGCTTTCACTTTTTGAGTTTTTCTCACTCAAAAAGTGAACCATTCAAGAGATTTTATTTTAAATTATACAAATTTTATACTTTTCTAATGTATTAAATGAATGATGATTTAATCTTTCTTAAAGCTGTTCTTAGTTTATGTATATTGAATCAATACAATTCAAAAGATTCAATTCGACTGCAAGTTCAATAACTATAATTATCTATTTTTGAGAAAAAGCTTTATTTAAAATATCAGGCTTTTATATAATCAGCATCCTATTGAATATCTTGCATTTTGTTCTTGTATATACCCAATCTCAATCAAAAGCCCTAAAGAAACTGGCAAATATTTTGGAGAAAAATATCTAATCTTTTTAACTATCAAATTAACAATAAGCTTTCTGCTAGCAAATATGATTAATAAAATTAATATCAATAATAATATTTCTTAAAATACTTTGTATTTTTTTTTTCTGAAATTTGATATTAGATTGACTTACACTATTTTTATTATTTTGAAATTTGATTATCATTTGATTCTTTGTATCCAAAGATACACCCCGAGCTAAAGTCTATTTTAAACGGCTCTTACTACATCAAAATATCATTTATTCAAAAAGCCAAAAAAGAGCATATTTCATGAAAATAAAAACGTTTTTTTTTTTTAGTTTTTTGGTTAACAAATTTATCTTTATATTTATATATATATATTAAAATTTGGTTAACAAAATTAATAAAAAAAACTTAACGTTTTCCAAAAATAACGAGCTGTAATAAGAACCTTTCAATTTGTTTTATATGGCTGAAATTTCAATAGTCTCTTGTAATAAGAATTCTATACTCCTGCTTTAAGGAATATTGAAATTATTTTATTTGTCAAATAATTGAATACTTTTTGCTTTAAGGTTTGAGTACTTTGCTTTAAGGATTCAATACTTTGAATATATTTTCAGAGTATTTTATATAGTATTTTTTACAAAAATATTGGATATATTGCATTATCTTTTTGTCCTCACGACAATTAAATTGCACAATATACTTATATATTTAAGATTATATATAAAAACATTTATTATTAATATCAAGATACAAAATAAGACAAATTTCGTTTTAATTCAACCGAACATTTTGCTTTAGATAATCATAATATCTATAATTATAATACAATATTATTATTAATTTCATAAAAAAAATCTTATATATCTATAAATAACCAAAATATTTATATATTTATAATAATAAATTTCTTTCAATTTTTAAAGTAATAAAAAAGTCCATTTATTCCTATCATAAAATGGTTTAATATAATATTTTATATTTATTTTGATATATATAAATGTTTGAATATTCTAAATAATAAATATATTATTTTTAATCGTTTAAAAACCAAAAAATTAATGTTCTTACATTTTGGGCTTTTTCAATTTATGTAATAAGATTTGAGAAATACTGTAATAAGGAAAAAATCTTTGATTTTTCGAACAAAAATTATAAATATATGATAAATATAAGATTATAAATTTAAATAATTTTTTTATTTATATATATATTTGTAATTAAACAAGATACTCTTATTTATAATTTTTTTAATTAGGGTCATAAGTTCGTTTGGCAGCTCGTCTTTTTTTTTATAAAAAAAATTCTTATTACATTTTTATTTTTGAAAATGTAATAAGCTCGGGGTGTATCCAAAGATATAATACTTATTCTTGCAATTTGCTCGAAATATTGCACGTAAAATAATAAAGTTTGACAAAAATTTTGACAAAATATTTTGAAAATAATTCTATGACATAAAGAATACGAATTACTCATTCAATATCTCATCATTCATTTTGCCAATGATTGAAAAATTTTATATTAACTTTGTTCAATATCAATAAGAGTAAATGTTTAATTTTCTCATAAATCCCTTCTTAACTTATTTAAAATTTACTATGGTTTTTACAAATATTAAATTACTTAGTTTTAATTATTAATTTTATTATTAAAAAAAAGATAATATATTAATATATCGATTTATTATTTGATATATAATGCAAAAATCTCTTTACTTTTTCAATTATTTTTTATTTAGTATTTTTGAATCATTTATTTTTTATATCATTCAATTATAAACTTTTTGTGCATAACCATTTTTTTTTTGGCATTTTGAAAGTTGAAATGTTAGAATTATTGAACTCCCCAATTCGCCGTACAAATAATTCATCAGTCTATGTAGCAAAGTCAAATGATGGAATGCTTTGGGCCGCTAAGGTTACTCGATATAAAAATCGCGCAAAAGATGAGTACAACAAAAGAAAACAAATTAAAGATTCTCCCTATCTCGTTAAGACAATCGCATTTTTCGAAGACAGTTCTAATGCGCTTTTACAAATGGAATTATCTCATGAAGGTGACATCACGAATTTTCATTTTATTGAAGCTTCAGAATGGAAATTAATTTTTGATATAGGCAATGCATTGTATCAATTACATAATGCGGGCTGGATGCATCTTGATGTATCACCAGGCAATATATTAATATTCGGAAATTTATTCAAACTCGCAGATTTTGGTAAATTAAAATTAATTGGGCAATTTAAAGAAGGAGATGAGGGTGCAGGCCCGTTTGTATCTCCCGAAGCATTAGCTTATCCTACAGGGCCTCAAGTTGGGGCTCCAACAGATATTTTTAGCTTTGGTGTTGTTCTATTAGAAATTATTTCCGGAAATTCGGCTCCACGAGGTGGTTTCGATGGTTATGAAGAACTCAGAAAAGGTCAGTTAATGCTTGGATCGCCAGGTTACCCAGATAATTGTTCTGATGAACTTAAAAGTGTTGTCAATGCGATGATTTCAGTCAATCCAAATTCAAGACCAACTGCTTCAGATCTTGTTATAATTGCCAGAAAGCATATATAATTTAATTTCTAATATATATTCTTTGTTCATATATTAAATCATGATTTTTTTATTTTATATTATATTTTTAAGTTTTTCATATTACATTTACTTTATTTATATTATAAAAAAAATAAAAATTTCTTTTATTATTAAAAAAATTTGGAGGGAGAGCCAAAAATTTTTTTTATAAATATAAAACTTTTTCTGTTATTTATATTAACTTTTCCAATAAAAATAAAATTTTTTAATTATAAGCATTTACCATTAAATATTCATTATATTCATATACATTTTTAGAAAAATAATTAAATATTTATAGTTAAATGAGTATTTAACGTTACAATCCAATTTATTATTTGCAAAGGATACTTTTTCCTTTTTAATTGAATTGAATAGAGTTTTGAAAAATTATAAAAAAATTTTATATAAAATTATAAATTTTATCTTTTGTTAACAAAGCACCAAACACCTATATTTGTTATAATAAGGATAATCATTAATACCCATGCTATCCATTGCGTTTTTGTAGCTCTAATTTCCAAAACTGCCGAATTAGCATTATTGACTTGATTTTGTGCTTTGTCCATATGATTGTTAATATCATTAAGCAATATATTATCTTCATTTAATTTGCAACTAATATTTTGTGCCAAAATATTCTGTTTTTGTACAATTTCCACCAGAGAGTCTATTTTTTTATCCAAATCTTGGAGACTGTCAATGGTTGATGCATCAGCATTCATTTATCAAAAAAAAAAAAAAATAAAAAAAAAGAATTGTTATTTTTTGTGATTATACATTTTCATTATTTCACATCACCTGGGCAGCTTTTCAAATACTCAAATTTGAATGCGGTAAAATTTTTATAAAATTTTTTGAAAATTTTTTGAAAATTTTTTATAAAATTGAATTACAAAATCTTTTTATAAAATTTTTTTTTTGAAAAGATATCTTTCCTTCCTGCATTATTAATGACTGCTTAAAAAGAGAAGACTTTCTTAAAACAATTGGCACCGCTCGTATATTTTTGGCTATCTTTCGCAAGTCTGATACTGTTGCTGAATTAGGTACTGTATTATGTCAAACAAAAATTTAAAAAATTTTCTTTTTACTTAAAAAATTTTAGTTAAATAAATTTCTTTTGTTTTTGTTTTAAGTTTAAGAAACTAGATTCTTGTAATAGCCATCATCCTCATTTACATCATCGTCATCTTCATTATCCTCAATGTCATGGCTTGTGTTATGCACAGTCCTTGTCCTTGGCTTCTTCTTTCTCAAGCAAAGAACGGCAATCACAATGAGAATAATAACGATAACAGCCACGCCAACGCCAACCATAATAAAGAGGAACTTCATTTTATTCTTAGCCTTTTTCTCTTTAGCGTCTGCCTCTTCTTGAGAGTAAGGCACGTAGTCGGCACCTTCAGCATTAACCTTAATAAATTGTCCGTTGATTCCAAGATCAACAGCTTCAGCTGGGACGCTGTAAAAGTCGTTAGAATTCAAAGTATAAATGTCAACACTGATGCAGTCATTCTCATTGATTCTATACTTGCTTTCATCGTAGTCGGATCTAATACCAAGATGCTTCATGAACAAGTCCAGGTTGTTGTTCATGTATGTTGCTGAGAAAGGAATGTATCGTCCTTTATCGTCTTTCAAGCAAAATGTCCTAAATGCATCTTTCATATTGTGCACAATTGGTGTTGGTGTCGGATCAGGTACGTAATCTGAATCAGTCGCTGTTGGTGTTCCTGTTCTAAGTGGAACAGGAGTTTTCCTTGGTGTTGGTTTTGGTGTTGTTGTATTTGTTGCTTTCCCTTCTCCGAGCGTTTTAGCGGATGGAATATCAAATGGATAATTGTCAACAACTTCCAGTGTTACACTTGTGATTTTTCCATACGAACGTTCAATTTCTGGAAGGCCTCTGTATCTCTTAAAGAAAGTTATATTTGTGCCTTTGCTTGCTTTCAAAACACCACGGTTCATTCCTTTTCCTGTGATGTTCAATCCGTCTTTTCCAGCAGAGGAGCCTTTTTCTTTGGTGAATTTGATGACTTGGTACTCTCCTGTTTGGGCCTCAAGTTTTCCTTCACACATTTGAAATAAATTATCTTTGCACATAGCATAAAAGTCAAGTCTTCCTTTAGGAATTTCGGTGAAATCAAATTGTGCTACCCAAGGATCAATATTATTAACATTTGCACTTACCACCTTATCATTAAAACGAACTTTTCCAATTGTTGATCCATTCTTTGCATAGACGTGGATTGAAAATTTCCTATCGTTACTTCTGAGGAGAACTTTATTAATGATTTCAGATTCAATTGAAGTGTAAAGTTGTCCATCTGAAAGTGTTAATAGAGCTGAAACAAATGAAACTGATCTCAGTCTTTTATCTGGGTTCAAAACAGAGACGATTTCTGTATAATTATCAATTGACATTTTACTAAATTGAAGATTATCTTGTGAATAGTATATCAAATGAGACAATCCATTTTCTGCAGGAGCAAAGAATGCTTTTGCTCTTTTAGTATCCTCAAATTTAACTAGTTCTCCATTGGGATTCATGTGGAAATCTTTATTGTTATTCATTTCAGTAACAATGTAATCAATCTTTATCATTGTTTTTTCATCTGATCTTCTCAAAAGAATGTCAATTGAATTACCTGGGCAATAGACATAAATGATGTCTTCATTTAACCTGGTGTAGTTTGTCAAAACTAATTTAACACTACTAGTCTTTAGGAATAAGTAGCAATTATCTAATGGACAGATACTTGAGCCTTTAAAGCGAACCATTCTAAAAAGATCAGAAGTTTCGATTCTGACTTCAACCCTTCCACTTTGTTTTAATGTAATTTCTTCATAAGTTGTGATCAACTGTTTAACTTTCTGATTATTAGATGTTTGAATAGCAACATGTTCTTGAATTCGAGATAATTTTATATGGCCTTTTAGTTCATTTATATCAGCTTGAGGTTGGATTGAAGGTTTATTTACATCAATTGTTTTTAATCTTGAATGAGTATATTCATAATCTTTTGTTTTATCTTTGTTACCTTTTCTTTTTACCAAATGATGGATATGCATTGATGTGCCTAATTCATTAGAAGCATAGAATGTATATCGGAGGTTTCCAAGACCTAATTGCTCTGCAGTGTTGTTTCCTGCTGAATGAAAAGTATGTGAAAAGCTTCCAAGTATTTCAACTTGATCGCCAGTTTGAACAGTTATATTAGAAACAAGTGTATGTGGTTCCACTGCATAATAATAAAGGAATTCCAATTGATAGTAATCTGAATTAACATTGAATTTTCCGATTTGTCTTTCTTCCGTTGATCCAGGAGATGCCTTCTCTTGATAAAAAACAGCCTTTTCATCAATGACAGGCTTCTTTCCATCTTGCAAGTAAACGCATACAAATGAATAATTACTTGCAGGAAGAACTGTTGTAATATATGGACTATCTCTTGGTTCATAAAATCTGTTTAATAGAATTTCTTTGCCTTGGTGAATAAAGGCTGTTCCAGTGATTCTTGTGTCACGATCATCAAGGTCAGTCATTGAAACTTCAACTTGTTTTGTATTAGATGAAGTTCCAAAATTAAAATAAGAACCATATGATGATGTGATGCCTGGATATGTCATAGAGTCAGTTGTTTTTTCAGCAAATTTATTGTAGAACCAATCTACATTAGGATTGCCATAATCAGTTTCAATGATTAAATGAGTGTTGATTTTAGTGGATTCTGTACTTGAAAAATCCTTAAATGGAATATAATACTGATATTTGTTACGATTATTACTATCACTTATTGAAACAGCAATCTGATAATTATGTACACCATCCTTTTTTGTCTCCAATGAAAACTCTCTGTTTTCAACAAAGTATGAATTTGATTCATAGTATTCATTGAATCTTGGATTCCTCTCAATAATGTTCCTTTCTGCATCTAGACAAAACTGCCTTGTTTCGATGATTGTAACATTTGTTATTGAAGACCTGTGGTCAATGAGTGTTTTGTTCTGTTTTCCATTGGAACTCATGAATGATATAACAATTGGCTGGAAGTCGTAAAACTGCTTGATTGGGATATAAATGTTGCCATACAAATAAGGATACATGCACATTGTAAAGTTGCCTTTAAATGAGAAATCAAACGGAACTTGTAAGCCAGTTTCAAGCCTTGATTTTCCTTGTGAAAAATCGATGTCTAAGGCCAAAAAAAAATTGAAAGTTGGATTGGCATTGAATTTTGAATACTCCTCTGAATCATCAATGCTTTCAACCGTGCTTATCTGTGGAAGCT
>JAPFFF010000248.1:0-29102 GCA_039105265.1 Tritrichomonas musculus | reverse complement strand
GATAAGAAACTATTAAATTTTTTCTCTTATTATTGCAAATCGAAAAAAAATTAAAAACTGTAAAATTGCTATTAAAAAATGATTTAGCATTTCAATTTGTATAGATTTATTAATTTTTCATGAAATAAATAGGTAACGTATCAGAGATCTTGATAAAACATTTTGATTTTCTGAACAAAGCGATCTGAAAATTGAACATCACTAAAATCGGTATTAGAAACTCGTATAAATGCTTTTTTAAATTGCAATGAAAGAGAATTAAAAAAGAAATGCTCGTATATATATAAAATTGGAATAATGAAATTTAAGAACTATAAGGCTACATATCTGACAGTAGATTTGGATTTTAAAAGCTTTGGCCAGCTTCGATTCGTTAATAAAACGAGCATATAGCTGCTTTAATCAAAATTTTTGGATAGACTATAATTCTGAGAATTACAAAAAAATTCTTTATTTAAATTAAAATTTTTAAAAAATTGAAAGAAATATATAGACTTCACTTCACCGTAAAGAACTTTTAAGCGTTGTAAAGAACTTTTCAGTGGTTCTTTACTTTACTTTAGTTGATCCATTTGAAATATCTGAAAGAAAACATGCTATACAAAAGTAGGGCTTCTTTTTTAGACCAAAGATTAAATAACATCGTCTTTTTTTTTTTTTTATCATTTTTGGCTTAATAAAAATTTGATTTTAATGATTTTTTTTTTAAGATTTTAAAATTGAATGAGTCAAAACTCAAGCATTTTTTTGAATAGTTTACATTACCTCATTTGAATTGCTTATAAATTTCCCGCCAATTTTTTGATTTTCATTATCAATTTTTTGTGAAGTTTTTAATCGTTTTTAATTCAAATATAAAAAGTTAGTATTGTTTCTTATTTTCCACTTAAATGAGTATAGATTTACCTCCAATTCAACTTGTAAAATTTAGTAAAAAACATAAAAAATATTAAAATACAGATATTTTAATATTTTTAAAATATTTTATATATTTTAATTAATTTATATTTTATAATTAATAAATAATTAATAAATAACATTTTATCAAAGTACTATTTTAATTGTATTATAAACTATTATGATTTTTTTATTTTATATTTTCAATTATCTTAATTTTCCTCAATTGTTTTTTTCATTGAGAAGAGTAAAAAAAAAATTTGAATGAATTTAATTATTCAAAAGTTGAACTTTTTGATAACGACCAACTTTTGAGCAAAAAATCGATGAATTTCTATTTTCAATACTTCAAAATTTTATGAATTTTGCTATTTCATTGAAAAGTTTTATTGAAAAATTTCCTATCTTCTCAAAAAATAAAATTTCTATTAAAACAAGGCTACTAAAACGCAAAATTCAATTTCTTTTTTCATAATTTGACATGGGATTAAAAGATTCCTATGATGTTTTAAACAAACTTGGCGATGGTGCTTTTTCGAGCGTCTTTTTAGCAGTTCATAAGCCTACAGGAATTCATGTCGCTATTAAAATTATTAAAAAGCCAAATCCAAACTCGGATGATACAAGCCATCATAAGAGCAAATACTCTGATGTTATACGTGAGGTGGAAATTCTAAAATCACTTAATCACCCAAATATCGTAAAACTTTTCGAATTTTTTGAAGATGAAACTAACTTTTATTTTGTTCAAGAATTATGCGAACATGGAACCGTGGCACAATATATAATGGAATATGGATCTTCTGAAGGACCAGAGATTAAGAAAATTTTTCTTCAATTAATTAACGCAATATATTACCTCCATGAAGTTGTAGGCATTCTCCATTGCGATATTAAAGCTGAAAATATTCTACTTGATAGTAACAATAATGTAAAATTAGCTGATTTTGGTTTTGCATACGATCAAAAAAATAAAGATGAAACTAATTTAGCATTTTATCAAAAAATTAAAGGTTCACCTGCTTACATTGCTCCAGAAATTCTTCAAGGTAGTTCAAATTCACCTGAAAGTGATATATGGAGTGTTGGAGTATTTTTATATTATATAATTACCGGCTCCCTTCCTTTTGAAGACGATGAAATTGAAGGCCTAGTTCATAGCATCATTCAAATGAAACCTGCTTTTCCTTCTCATCTATCGTCAGAGGTGTCGAGCTTGATTACAAAAATATTGAAGAAAAATCCAAAAAAGAGATATACAATAAAACAGATCAAAAATAATAAATGGTGCAAAGAAACGTCCAAATTAATAGATGAAATTTATAAAAATTTAATTTCAGACTCAAATAGTATCGATCCAGGAGTAATTCAGCAAATGATAAAAATCAATTCTTCATTTTTTGGATCATGCGAAGCCATTGTCGATGATTTAAATAGTAGAAAACATAATGATAAAACAACATCATATCAAATTATGTTGAAAAAAAAGGAAAATGAGATTTTAAATAATCATATGAAAGGCTTAAAGAAAAGATCAGCACCACAAAGATCATCAGATTTAGGAGCTCGTCAACCAAATTGCTATATATCTAGATCACGATCTCATGCATATGATCTTGATGACCTCAATCAAGGAAAAGTAAAGAGACAAAAAAGAGTTTTAATTAATTCTAAGGGAAATATTTCGAAAATCAAAAATCCCATAAAAAATTTGAAATGATTCATTTATTTTTTAACATTTTGATGTCTGAAGGATTTGAATTTGTTATTTAAATAAAAATTATTTATCAAAGGGCTTCATCATCTTTTTTTACCTTACATTTTTCATGTCTTATTTTTTAATCAAAATTGAAATAGCATGACATTTTTCACCAGTTTTTTCTGAATGAATTCAATTTATCCACTCAATTTAAAGCATGTATTCAATTTTTCAATTGCCAACATTATAAGAGAATAGTTTTGAGAAGATCATATCATAAAATAACGAAGTTTACAACATTGAATATTTGAATGCATAAAGTCAAAAAATAAAATAAATTGAATGGTTTGTAACGTCCTTCAGAAATGTTTAAACAAATGATTCCGATTAAATAAGTCTTCGTGCATTTAATATATCCATATAAAAATTATTTATTTTCGAATAATTTCAGATTCCCTACAAACAAATAGAGAGCTTTTCCTAATTTTTTTATTTTGAATTGACAAATCATATATTGATAACTAAATTAAATAACAATTTTAACGAAATCGCTCTATTTTATTTTAAAAAGCATGCTATATTTAACTTTTGTACCAATTATTTAGATGTTTATCATTCATTTAAAAAGTTATTAGAACTTTTTGTTGTAATTATTCATGAATGCATTTTCATATTGTATAAACAAATATTTTTAATTTAATTGAAATAATTATATTTTATATTAATGCTTAATTCTATTTTAAACTAAAAATTTCAAATTATTTTTCAAAATACCAAGATATATTTGACATTTGCTAGAACAAATAAATATTCAAAACTATTCTCTTAAATAAAAGTTCATTCATTAGCTGCTCCCAAATATATTGATTGACTTCAACATAAATCGCATATTAATACTGTTTCAATTACACAAAATTTCTAATAATTATATTAAGTATGCTATAATAATATTTATAGTAATATTTATTTGTGTCAAAATTATTTAAAAAGAATTAGTTTTCATACATATATCATCATTATGATATGAATTACGATTTACGTATTTAAATTATATATAGTTTTTTTTCAACTAAAATTCATAATATTTTGGACAAAAAAAAAAATAGCTTTAAAATTATTTAGATAAGTAATTTTGCTTAATCATTTAATGAATTATATTTTGAAAATTAAATATATAATTTCTATGATTTTTCAATCATACAATTCTTATATAGATTGATTATTTATTATAAATATCTCAAAAACAAGCAAACATATTGATAATGACATCACAACAGTGTGGCACAAAAACCAAATATTAATGAACAAACAAACAAGGAAACATTTTTTTTTATTTTTATTGATCAAATGATTACAAATACACTGGCTTCATACTCATCAATTTGAAATCAAAAATATCAATTATATTTATATTATTATTAAAATATATTAATAATTTTTTTTTTAATGAATTCTATATCCACCCCAAATTAATCAACATTGTTATTAATACATTCTTTTGAAATTAAATTGTTGAATTTCAAATAAATGTAGTATAATTCTTTGAACTCTTCATTTTTTTTCTCTCTTTTCAAAAAGTTCAATATCAATCAAATATCAATCAAATCTTCACTTTTTGATAGAGCAATCCAAAAACATCTTAAATAAATAAATAAATAAATAAAAACACAAGTATAAAAATATTACCTAAAAAACAACAAAATTTTATACACAAATTATTATTTTTTCTGAGATTCTTTGATACCGAGCAAAACAAGAACCACATAATCACGTACCTGATCTGTTCTAATAAGTGCATGAAGTCTAGGATCGTTAACAAATGTTGGAACCATAACGAATTTTGATGACGGATCCATCCACAGGACCATTTCATCGACAGTTCCATCTACAGCAACAGCTTCCACCAAATTCCATTTCGATTTCTTTTTAGTTCCTTTACTTGTCTCCATTGTTAATCCATAAGGAGAAGCAGTAATTGTCCAAACCATATTTCCCATTTTAGCATTTCCCCAAAAAGTCAAAGAAGAAGTACGAAGCATTGCTTTAATATACAAAGCCAAAACCTGTTCCATTTCGATAACATTAGTAGGCTTACTTTCAAGACCGTTTGTTGAAATTACTCTAATTCGATGACCAATATCATTACAAGTTACAACGTAATCATCATCGAATAAAACATTTTCCCATGTTTCATTAGTTTCACGTTGCCAAATCAATCTATTCTTCTTAGATAATTCAATTTTTACAGACAAAATCATTCCAACCAAGATTTTCTCAGCAGCACTAATTATAACCAATTTCTCAGGAGCTGGAGCGAGGGGAACAAGTGTTGTTGCTGCATAAGGTTCTGATTTCCAACCCTTTTTATTAATTGCAACAACAGAACATAAAATATAAAAGCCAACATCATCAGGAATAGGCAAATATTCAGCTTCTGTTGCATCTTTAATTGCTTCCCAAGCTTTTCCATCACCATGATACCATTGAAATTGAGGAGTTGCACCTTTTGAAAGCTTAACATTACATCTCATTAAATTGCCTTCAACAACTTTTCCTTTTTTCACCAAAATTTCAGCCATTTCAACCGATGGAAGAGGTTTTACAACAATCTTGTTTTTAGTCGGTACAGGCTGTCCTCCAGTTCCATCACAACGAATAGGAACATAAACCGCATCAACCGTTTTTCCATTGAAAGTTGAATTAGGTGGAATTACCATATCAAATGTCTTACCAACATTTTTAGGCATTCCATTGTCATCATAAACTCTCCAAATGAAAAATGACCGTCCTTCTTCACCACCAACATAAGTTCCGTTAACTTCGAGATTTCCTTGTTCATTCTGCTTGATTGTGACGTTCGTTGCTGTCGGTGGAAGAGAATCGACTGGCCCGCATTCAGCAATGACTTCTTCTCCTCTTTCGCCATCATTTCGATGAGGAATGTAAACGAATCTTAAAATGCAATCGATGTCTTTTGGCGTAACTTGATAGTTCAATTCACCAGTGACAAATTCCCAACCTTCATCTGTTTCTCGATACCAACGAACTTCACTTTTACCTTGAACTCCACCTTGATAAATTATTTCTGGCTTGACCAAGTCTCCTTCGAGCACTTTCTTAGGCAAGATAACTTGAACAGTTGGAATACAAGGAGCTACAGTTGTTTTTGTTTCTGTATAAACAACAACTCCACTCGTCAAAGTAACTTTTGCACGAATGAATCGACCAACGTCTTTTGATCGAAGCTTAATCATCAGTCCTTCACCAATCTCTTCATATTGGTTCTGAGGAACATGACAATACCAAGTAATCTTCTCTATTTCTTTAGCTGCATTAACCGTAACCGTTCCGTTCTCCATCAAATCACCAACAATCGTTGGCTCTGAATAATTGTCACATTTGATGACAGGTGACAAATCTGAAAAAAACGGATCTCGCTTGTGATTTTCATTATCTATCGGTGTGACAACCGCTTGTATTTGGAAACTTGCATCTTCAGGCTGAAGGACATATTCGGGCGTGTTGATAGCAACCGCCTTTTCATAGTTAGGACCAACTCGAAGCCACAAAATTTCAAGTTGTTCAGGCTTGCAACTTTTGTGAGTAACTTGAATGCTTGCTACGTAACTAACTTGCCATTTTTCAGCAGTAACTTTGACAGTCAAAACAACTGGTTTTGCTAACTTAATTGGTCCGATGATCATATCACCTGTCTCATTAACAACACGGACAATTCGGCCAACGTGTTTCTCTCTTGGCGTGTACGTGCTTCCTGTTTTCAAAAAGTCAAATCCACAAAATCCAGTCGTTTTTGAAAGCAAGATATCACAAACACAAGGAAATTTCATCTTTGTGCCAACAATGGCTTCTTTGGGAACCTCAAAAGGCTTCGGCGGATCATCCAAAGAGATCGGCGTATCTAATGCAAAGAAGCAAGGATCTCCATAAACTTCGTCATTACGAACAGGCGTTAATAAGACAGCTAGATAACCTTCTGCCATTTCTTCTGTTGGCGTGAAATATTGCGTGTTACGCGCAACTTTTTGAAGGCGTTGTGATGGTCCTTTCTTCGCATCAATCGGCCGCTTCGAAAAAAACCATTCACATGTACAGTTGCCTGGAACTCCGCCCGAATAGTCAGCAATGGCAACTAATGGATAACACGTCTTAGGAACACCTGCTATAAATGGATTTGAAAATTTGGGAACAGTTGGCAAAACTTGGCTTTGGCTATAAAAATATCGTGTTTCACCTTCAATTCCATCGTCTAAAACCGGTTTGTACGTTAAGCGAAGATAATAACCAACTTCTGTGCCTTTCGGCCTAAAGGTTAACTTTTTACAATCAACATCATCAACAAAACCCCATTCACCTGATGGTGAAAAGGACTTTTCTACTGATATAATCGATTTTCCTTCTCGATCAGGATATATGAATCTTTCAAATTTGATCACTTCGTCTTCAATGATCGTCTCTGGAAAAGTAATACCTGAAACAACTGGATAAACTGGACGAACAATATCAGTTGCAGCAAAAATGGTTGAAAAACCTATTCCATCATTAAATTTACAATAGGGTTGCATTACACATGCAACCGATTGATTAACTTCTTTACTTGTTAATAGTATTTGATTTGTGTTTTTTGCTAATGTTGCATTTTCTTTTATCCATGCAATATGTGCTGGAATTGGTAATGGAAGACAATTAATTAATGAGCCTTCTGTAGGATTTCCTTCAATTTTAGGTTGAAAAGGATATGGTAATGAATAATCTTTCTTTCCTTTTCCAATTGGATAATCTGTATAAAGTGAATATTTTTTTTTGTCGATTATAAAATCACATTTTATTAGACGGAGTCTGATTGACATTGTAACGGGTAAGACACCAGGATTTTTTGGAGCTGGAAGCTCTATCCATTCTGATCCTTTTTCTGGTATTGCATGACAATACCACTTGATCGACTGCGAAGGAAAAGGGCATGTAATGTAGTGATTGTTATTATTTTCTTCTATTATTAATTTTTTTGGAATTTTAAGTCTATTTTTTCTGATATAACTCGTTAATTTTGTGGTTAAAAATTCTTGAGCACTTAAAAGTTCTGTATTATCATTTCCGTGCGAAACAGGACTTCTACCGCGACGAATAGCGTAACCGACTAATGGCGATAATTCATAAGCTTTCGCATATAAATCTAAAGTTAATTTGGTGTTATTTATTTTTTTTAAATAAATTGATCCTAACGATGCAACCATTAAATGTATCGGGCATTTGCCCGTAATCGGATTTTCTAATAAATTGATTGTTTCAAGACGCGGAAAATATGGAGCATTTTTAAAATCGGAAATTTTATTTTTTTTCAAAGATAAGAATCGCAAGTTTGGAAAAGGCGGAATATGAGATAAAGAAACTAAATTACAATCATCAAGATAAAGTGTTCGTAATCTTTCAAGTAATGGAAGTTGAACTGAATTTAACGGGTTTTGCGACAAATTTAATGATGAAACATTAGGTCCGATATTTCGAAGTGACTTTGGCGTTAATTTATTCTCACTTAAATCTAGTACGAGTACATGATAATTTTTGACTGTTTCGAGATCACCTGCGACTGGCGGTATTTTTTCACCTAATCGATTAGTAACGATATTTTTAATATTTTTATTATTTTGATTTACACATGGCGAAATGGATCTATTTTTTCTATATTTGATTGTAATATGAGGCGATCGTGGAGAGCGCATCATCTGATGCGAATTTTAGAAAATTTTAAACGCATTAATTTTTATAGAATTTAAAAAATGTAACCATATTACAATTTAATAGAAAATTTGATGTAAACAAACAAACTATTACAATGAATTTATCATGGATCAAATGGAATCAAATGAACATGAATCCCTAATCATGATTTGCATAGTGAAATATTATAGAAACTTTGATTATCAATAAACCATCCAACAACAACAACAACAACAACAACAACAAATCTATACTCAAATGTTAAAAATAAAATTTAAAATTCTAGGAAGATTACAAGAAAACTACTTTTTATTATAAGAATTTATCATTTCAACTTCCATGATATATTTTATCTTCAAAACTAATCATTTCATTTTTTCAAATAGTAAACATTTCATTTTTTGTTTCTAATATAATATAATTTTATATAAATAATCATTCATTTTAGATTCAAATATAATATTTTTATAAATTTTTTTTTGAAAATGTGACGTTTATTAATTTCATCAAAAAAATCGAAATTCAATGCTGCGCCTTGTTGGCCCATTCGTCCCTTTTGGCGCAGACAAATTCAAAAATGCAGATAAAACTCCATCATTTAAATTAAACGAAGACGGTGTTGAACTTTGCTGGTCTGGAAATGAATTAATTTGGTCCAAACATTGTTGTTTACTACATCATCTTACTATGCCTGGACCAGTAATGGATGGAACACTTTGTACAATCGATAATCAAGAATTTTTAGCCGTACTATATCAAAGTGGTCTCACTTTGTTTTCGTTATCTGGACAATCATATCTTATTGCAGTTCCTTTTCAAATCGAAAAAATTTTCCCACTTCATAAAGCGCTTCTTCTTTATCGCTCTCAAAATTCAGCTCTTATGTACAGTCAATACGAAGAATTTCCAATATTATTTACTTTATTTCATCCTCTTGAAGAAATAAGACCTGTCGCTTTTTTCACGCCAGTTTCATCTTCCCCGCTACCGAAATTTACGACAATTCCTTCGCCTAATCGATCAAGCTTTGATTACTCATCAACACCAATTCCACAATTTAATCAATCATCATCAGAAAGTAGCGATCTCCATTATATTACCGATTTAAACTTCACTCCTCTTCAAATTTCATCCGAACATTGCTACCTTCTTGCGTCTGAACCATTCAATGAATCAATATCAGTATGGAAATTTAATGAGCCTCAAGGAAATCGAGATTTACTTTTTACGTCGCCACACTTTATCAAGTCTCCATCTATTTTTTCACCACCTACACAACCAACGCCACTATTATCACCAAGCTCAGCTGCACGTGCTGACTTAAAAGCTACTCTTGAAGGAATTCCACCAGATTTATTTATGGAAATGATTTTTGAGTTTAATCAAGTTGGTAAGAATGTCAACGCATGCTTTATGGAAATATCAGAAAATGACACTCGACTACTTTTATTCCTTAACAATCATAAACTCGAAGCAATTGATATCAGTTATATTGACTCATCAAATGTTGTTTTTACTCTTGAAAATGTTGAATCCATCTGCGTATTTAAAGGATTGATGTTCTTCGCTGTCTATACAGATCATACAGTTGTTCTTCATGAAGGATTCAATGGAATTGTTCATTTACCATTTCATGATGTAGTACAGATTCAAAAGTTTGGAAACAAATTTGTTGCATTTAGAGAAAACGGTGAAAAAACGCTTTTCTATTTTGAAATTACATTTGACTATGTTATCCAGCAAATTCTCGACGTTTCTCATTTAATTCTTGACTCACCCAGCTATGAATCCTTAATATTATCATTAAGTGAATCATCTTGTTTATCAAGTATTGATGAATTTATTCCTGCCTTTATTAATCTCTTTATTTCATTATTTGGACAATACGTTCCAAAGTTCATAGAAATGACACACTTTTTATTTGAAGAGCTTCGAGTTCAAAAAGGCAAATCAAAAGAAGTCCAAGAATTGATTGGCCTACTTTTACCACTTTCTCAATTTGCGCAATTTCCACACTTTATTTTATATTATGCACTTCATTCTCAAAAACAGATCATATTAGAAAACGACATGAAACTTCCTGAGCAAGCAATTGACGTTCCTGATCTGATCAACTGGTGCAGCCAATGCATTGCAGGACACGCCATGAAGAGTTTCCCTTCACCATTTCCAATCAGCAAGAAGCTTGTCTCAGTTTTTTCAACTTTTCATCAAATTCGCGATTACCAAGAGATTGTTGTCATAACTGAGAAGTCCAAGCTCACGATCAAAGACATCCAACATCTCCAATCAGCAATATCTACTCCATTGAAAAGAGCATTTCAGCTTACAGCCGAATCGCCACCATCGAATTGGCCACTTGCCGCGTATCGTTTAATTGGACGCGAAGACATTGCCGTTCTTCAAGAGTACATTGCCAAACCGACCACAAAAAGCATCCAATTTTATCAACAGCCCGATCTCCGTTTTCTTGAAGTTGAACGATTGCTTCAATCGAATCTTCCTTTGACAGTTGACGTTGAGCGACCGAATGGGACCGATGACATTCAATTTCAATCGATGCTTATTCAAAAATTGAAAGTTTTATTATCAAAGCAGTGGTCGTTGTCTGTTGGGCGCGGCTTATTTAACCTTGGCACGTTTGAGCCACTTCCATCGCAAGACATTGTTTGCACAGACATAAACACGAGCGGCTTCACTGAGAACGCGATCGAGTTAAAGGCCGGCGATGACTTTGATAATGCAGAACATGTCGAATGGCCACAATTTCATAACGGAACAGCCGATGGCTTGACTGTCACGGATGCTGATCATTCGTGGCTTCTTGACGCGGCAACACGTGAAATGACTCCCTATTATGCTGGCGTTTTGTTCGGATTCGGCCTGACTGGCCTTTTGAACAAGTTTTGGAGAGTCGATTTGTACCAATACTTGACAACATCCGGCGTCAAAGAGACAAATGCAGTTGCACTTTTACTCGGCCTCGGCATCTCATATCGAGGGAAGCGTGATCTTGGCATTTCGCACATGCTCACTCTTCATATTCCAGAGCTTCGTCAGTTCCAGCAGACGGAATACGAACTTTCACCATTGATTGAATCGGCAGCCATTCTCGGAATTGCGTTTTTGTTCGAGTCCAGCGGGCATCGTCACATCACAGAGACGTTCCTCTCATTGATGGAAAGAAGTGCAATTCTGACGGTGCCCGCCGAGCCATTTGCGCTTGGAACAGCGATTGGCCTTGTCAACTTAGGACTCGGTGACGAATCGAGCGTTTTAAGGGAGAATAGAGAAAGATTATGTGTCATTTTTTCAGGTAACAAGTCAGTTGATGTAAGTAGTGACAAAACAGCAACTTTTGGGAATTCAGACTTCTTTGCTGTTGCGCCTGTTGCAGTTCTAGCTCTTACTCTTGGCTACTTACGAACTGATCATTCTAGAGTGAAACTTGCGCTTTCGCTTCCAAGTGATGCATCCTTTGTCAATTCGATGCTCCCAGACATTGTTCTCATGCGAACAATGGGCTCTTTGATGATTGACAGTGATCCCAACACTGCATTAAACTTCTCTGTTCCTGATGGCTTGAAACCTGAGATTCTCGCTTCAACTGTTACTGGCTTTGCAATTGCATGCGGTGTCAAATTCGCGGGAACGTTGAATTTGAAAGCATTTGAAAGACTTCAAACAATTGCAAAGTGTCTTTGCTTACTTGAGAAGACGCCTTTTGATTTTTCAGATTGTCCAACAATGCGTCGTGAACAGTCCTTATGTTTGGTCATTCTTGCCTGTTCATTAATTAAAGCAGGAACATGTGACATTGACTTCCTTCGCTTCATTCGTTATGTTCGAAGAAGGCCAATTGCGACAAGTTTCCCTCAATTCGTTTACGGTCTTCATATGATCCTTGGCATGGCAATTGGCATCTTAAACATCGGCAAAGGACGCTACACGTTGTCTAGAAGTAATTCAGCAACAGCTGCAATTTTGATTGCACTTTTCCCACGTTTTTCACGATATCCGTCTGACAACGACTTTTTCATGCAGCCACTTCGACATTTGTTAAATGTTGCTGCTGTTCCTCGTGTGATTGAAGTCCGCGATGTTGAAACTGAAGAAATTGTTCCTTTGTACATTCGACTTGGTCTTAAGGAAGATCTTGAATTGCCAATGAAAACACCTCATGTTTTGCCACCTTTTGAAAACATCACATCGATACGAATCGATGATTCACATTATTATTCAGTCAACCTTGACGACTTCCCATTCACCGATGAGAAAGTGAGACCGATCATTTGGGTCAAAAGAAGGAGTGACTTTGAGAAAAGAGAAGTTTGTAATATTGAAAGTTTGAGAACAATAAATAAAATGAAAGAAAATAAATTGCTTTCTGACAACTTGGAACGAGACGAAAAAACAGACATTTTAATGACAAAACACGAATTAGAGTGGGACAAATCAACTGACCAGATTATTATGTTCTTTAGAAGCTCATCTTTGTTGGAAAGAACAAAAATATTAAAAGAGAATCCATGCATTAAAGAGTTTCTTCGTTTTTACGGAATTACTCCATCATCTACGTTAAAGGACGCTTGCTTTTTCGATGATAACGCACTAGCTTTCTTGCTGCCACATCTAAGTACAGAAGAGATCAATCACATTATAAATTCATGAATAAAAAAAAAAAAATTATAATATAATAATAAATGTTTTTTAACTATAATTTTATTTCACAGATTAACTCAAAGTTAACTTGAATGTGGTTTGCTGAGTTCAAATGTAGCTGCCAAAGAAGTCAAGATGATAAAATCGCAGAAACAGTCCATTGTCCCAGTCTGGCCCTGTTTGAATGAGTCGAATGAATCTAACTGGAGGACTTGGCCGTGAAAACTTGTAGATGTCTGTCGCTTGATGCTCATTTTCTGTTTTCTCATCGATTTCAATCAGTGTCGTCCATTCTGAAACTTTCTTACTCGTATCATCACTGCAAACAATCTTGTAGACTTTCATTTTGTCAGGAGTTCGTCTTGCGAGTCTGAATCCGTTGACGATCACCATGCCTCGTGTGAATTCAACTTGAAACCATGAATTTTCGGTATTGCTCGTACAAATATATTTTCTTGAATTTAAAAGGTGGAAGTTTGATAAGTCATAATATGGAGATTTAATGAGAACACGACTTTTGTGAGGATCATTGTTTTCACTCTCTGAAACAAGAGTTCTGAAAACACCTCTCAAATATTTGGTGTCACTCGAATACAACTCAATTCGCTTGATACGAAGAAAATTGCTATTTTTGTCCCAGCTTGGTCCTGTCTGCGTGAAACGGATTTTTCGACTGGAAATTGAATCAAATTTGAATGTCACATTCTTGAATTCACCATTCAGTTCTTCGGCGTCTTTGACTCTCTTCACTGTTTTGCCATCAACTGAAATGTCAAATGAGCGAGGGAAACATTGTGATGCTGTGAAAATTTCGATTCCGTTGATCATGATTGGTTCTTCAAGTTCAAATTCAATGAAAAAATTTCCACCATCAGTCGTGCAAAACTCGTCATCTGTGTTTGGGTCGATTAAATTGTAAATGTCACGTGATGACTGTGAGGCAACAACCAAGCGATCAGAAGGCATCCTTTCTTTCATCCTCAGCATTCCAATGATTCCTGGCGCCTCAAGGCTAGGCTCAACTGAGAAAAAACTTCCCATTCTCGACCTTATTTCATCAATTGACTTGATGCTTCCTCTGATGGTTTCACCAAGAGACAGGCTGCCAAAGAAGTCAAGATGATAAAATTTCAGAAACAGTTCATTCTTCCAGTCTGGCCCTGTTTGAATGAGTCGAATGAATCTAACTGGAGGACTTGGTCGCGAAAATTTGTAGATGTCTGTCGCTTGATGCTCATTTTCTGTTTTCTCATCGATTTCAATCAGCGTCGTCCATTCTGAAACTTTCTTACTGACATCATCACTGCAAACAATCTTGTAGCTTTTCGTTTTTCCAGGAGTTCGTCTTGCGAGTCTGAATCCGTTGACGATCACCATGCCTTGTGTGAATTCAACTTGAAACCATGAATTTTCGGTATTACTGGTTGAAATTCTTTTTTTTGATTTGAGTAGGTGGAAGTTTGATAAGTCATAGCATGATGATGTGATGAGAACACGACTTTTGTGAGGATCATTGTTTTCACTCTCTGAAACAAGAGTTCTGAAAACACCTCTCGAGTATTTGATGTCACTCGAATGCAATTCAATTCGCTTGAAAATAAGAAAATTGTTGTTTTTGTCCCAGTTTGGTCCTGTCTGCGTGAAACGTATTTTTCGACTGGAAATTGAATCAAATTTGATCGTCATACTCTTATATTTACCATTGAGTTCTTCGGCGTCTTTGACTCTCTTCACTGTTTTGCCATCAACTGAAATGTCAAATGAGCGAGGGAAATGTTTAGATGATGCGAAAATTTCGATTCCGTTGATCATGATTGGCTCTTCAAGTTCAAATTCAATGAAAAAATTTCCACCATTAGTCGTGCTAAACTCGTCATCTGTGTTTGGGTCGATTAAATTGTAAATGTCACGTGATGATTGTGAGGCAACAACCAGGCGATCAAAAGGCGTCCTTTCTTTCATCCTCAGCATTCCAATGATTCCTGGCGCCTCAAGGCTAGGCTCAACTGCGAAAAAGAGGTCTTCTTCGCCTCCTGATTTTGAAGTCGGCATTGCCAAATCGCTTCAACTTCCCATTTCCTTGATTTGATTTTTGAGGGAGTCAATCTCGTTTTTCAGCCTTTGATTATCGTCAGCTTGCTCTTGTATCGTTTTCTCCATTATTCTGATTTTCTTTTTCATTTCACTTTGCACTATTTCTTGTTCTTTCTCTTTCTCTTTCATATGCTTTTTAAGTTCTTCAATTTCTTTGTCTTTTGACGAGTCAGCATCTTTTTTAGCAGCGTTTGGCATTAAATCTACGCTTATTTCGTCAATATAATCAAAAAGTTCTCCCATATCAACATCATCAAGACAATATCTTTGGTTGCCAAAAATGTTTGAATCGTCATCATCTTGCTTTTCATCATCATCATCATCTTCTTCATAAAATATTTTGTTTTCTTCAGTAGCGTTTTCTTCAAATTGGAAAATATAATCATCTTGTGAAAGACTTAGTTTGTGGTAAAGTTCACTAAAGCTGGGTCGTTCTTTGGGATCTTTTGATAGACATTTTTCAATCATTACACGAAATCCTTTTTTCATTGTGTCATCAATATCTGGACGGAGACCATTAGTAACTTTGACTTTCAACTGAAATATTGAAATCGGCTTCTTCGAATTTAATAAATCGCTATATGCAAGTTTGCCACTGATGACTTCGTTCATAAGGATTCCAAACGCATAAACGTCGGCTTTTGTATTGAAATGATCACCGTTGATAATTTCTGGAGCCATATATGCTGCAGTACCTGAATCATTAAGAGATTGAGTCATTGAGTGATTTGGATCAAAAAATTTGGAAAGTCCAAAATCAGTGATGCATGGGTGAAAATCTTCATCAAGAAGTATATTTTCTGCTTTTAAATCACGATGAATGACATGACGTTGATGAAGAAGCATCATACCTCGTGCTATACCAACTAATATAATTTGTCGTTTTGTATTGTCGTAGTTACCTGGAGCTAAACTTTTGCTTTGTAGCTTAATTAAATCAGAAAGAGAGCCACCTTTCATGTAATCCATTAGAATTGTCATATTTCTATATCCTTGGAAATCATTAAAAGAAAAACCTTTAAATCGGATAATTGTCGGATGTTGAACTTGAATTAATATTCCAATTTCTCGTGAAATAAATTGTTTTTGACGTCTTTTTGTAATACCTGTCTCAATAAGATTTGTTTTTGCCGCAAATTGTTCTTTCGTATTGTTATTTTGAACTAAATTGACAATTCCAAATCCTCCTCGTTTAATTTCTCGAATGACTTTATAATCATCAATTTTAAAAATATATTTATCAAAATATGCTTTACTCATTAATCAAATGTGAGAACGTTTATTTTGTCCTGTCACGAGATTCTTTTGAAAATGAAATACTTAGTTTTATTATATAATAAATAGATAAATCGCTAAAAATAATGAAATGAAATAAATAAAATGAATTTTTAAGTTTACTTATATTTAATATTATTATTTATTCTCATATCTATTTCAAAACTCAAAATTTGAAATGGTGCTAAATGCTTTTTTATGTTGAAGAATCACCTAATTGATAATGCAATGATCTTTTTCAGATTCATTAAAGAATAATATATCACTTCTAATTTATCTTTCGTTTGTGCCTTTTTAAAAATTATCAATCATTTGACATTTATCAACCTTTTTGACCTCATAAACAATGTAATGGACTGACATTTTGCAGGTTTCTCTTTAATCAAACATATAATTGATCAAAGGTTACGTAACATAAGCAAGACTGACTTTTTGAATGAAAAAAAGAAGCTAATCTAAATTTCAAAACATAATTATCTTGAAATAAAATTTTTTTTAATCTTATCTTATCTAGCATGATACTAAAAACTTATATCAAAAAACAATAGTAAATATATCAATTTTGCTAAAATTTTAAACAATTCCAACATGAATATATTTAAAAACATATAAATTAAGTCATTTTTTTACATTTTTTTCAAGATCAAACAAATTCCAAGAAATAAGCGAGTTAGCATTTGTCAGTGCAACGAGTACCACGTTATTCCAGAGCGATATCGACTCAATAACAGCCGATCCAGTGTCAACAATTGCCTTCCTTTTGAGCGAATTCATTGAAACAGCGAAAATTTTTGAAGATCGAGTGAGCAAGAAGGCGAGATTTGTCTGCAAACCGCTGCAGAATGATGTCAGCGCGCACTCGAGCACGTCCTCGCATTCAATTTCAATTTCAGAAATCAAACGACCGTTAATTTCAAACAAAGAGAGAAAAGAAGATTTTTTTTTATTTTCTATACCGAAAAAGTGACACATTTTAACGTTCTGCACGACGAGAAGCGACGAGTTGTCAGCCAACACCGCGACCTTCGAGATCGGCATCTTCCTCTTGCAGCTGAAGGTCCGAATGAACGAGTCAGGATTGATTCTGAAGGCAGAAATGACGCCGTCTGAATGGCCTGCAAAAACGGTTGATCCAATTGAATTCAGAGCGATGGCGGTTATTTCTTGCTGGTGGCCTCGAAGGGTAGAAACGTGGACAATCTGGCACTTTTCAGTTAAAAAGTGCCAGTGGTTGATTATCGGAATTTTGTGTGAGATGATGAAGTCAACAAAACCGTTACAATTTAATAACGAATTTTTGTGACCGTTTGGAAAATTGAATAGAAAACCGTAGCCATCATTTGAATTCAAAGGTGAAGTGAAGTCAACATCACAACCGTTTTTTGAAGTGCAGATCAGTCTTGGCTCAATTTCATTCGAAAAGTTAATAACCGTTTTGGCACTTTTTCCTTCAAAGTCGATTTTTTCAATTTCAATCGACGATAGAAAATCAACTTTTTGAATGATTCTCATCCGAATGAAGCAGTCAAATAAACCGTCATGCGTGATGACGCTTCTGTCCGACATGCTGAAGCACTCTGGCTTCTCATAATGACTCCTCACGTCGAATCCCATGTTGAACAAGTCTTCAACGCTCGGCCGCTTGTTCTCGTTCTTGCTCGAGAGAGTCAGATTCTGCTTACGCGAGAGAATGGACGGAGAGTGATGGCCGACGCTGCGCTTCGGGTGGAAGTCGGCGAAGAGCTGGAGAGGCGCCTGGCCGCAGTTGTGCATGAGAGAGCTGAATGCGTTCAGAAGTTTCTGGTCGTCGTAGTACTTGCGTTCGTCGAACTTGTAGATGATTGGCGAGAAGACATTGAAACGCTCGCTGGCAGGCGAGCCAGAGCGTCTGACGCCCCAGATCAAGTCAATCCACTCGTTCAGCTCGCTCGAAATTTCATCTGATTCAAGAATTCTCCTCATTTTTCTCACAAATTTAAAGGGAGACAAGCATTCGCATTCAGTACCACCCGCATCTTCTTGCCTAGACAGCTCTGCCTTTTGCTCTTCAACCGCTGATTGTTCCAATTTTGGCTCTTTAACAGTTGATTGTTCCAATTTTGGTTCTTTAACAGTTGATTGTTCCAATTTTGGTTCTTTAACAGTTGATTGTTCCAATTTTGGTTCTTTAACAGTTGATTGTTCCAATTTTGGTTCTTTAACAGTTGATTGTTCTAGTTTTGGTTCTTTAACAGTTGATTGTTCCAATTTTGGTTCTTTAACAGTTGATTGTTCCAATTTTGGTTCTTTAACAGTTGATTGTTCTAGTTTTGGTTCTTTAACAGTTGATTGTTCCAATTTTGGTTCTTTAACAGTTGATTGTTCTAGTTTTGGTTCTTTAACAGTTGATTGTTCTAGTTTTGGTTCTTTAACAGTTGATTGTTCTAGTTTTGGTTCTTTAACAGTTGATTGTTCCAATTTTGGTTCTTTAACAGTTGATTGTTCTAGTTTTGGTTCTTTAACAGTTGATTGTTCCAATTTTGGTTCTTTAACAGTTGATTGTTCTAGTTTTGGTTCTTTAACAGTTGATTGTTCCAATTTTGGTTCTTTAACAGTTGATTGTTCTAATTTTGGTTCTTTAACAGTTGATTGTTTTGGTTTTAGTTTTGTGAACTTCGTTGTTGCCCAGTGTGGCAGTTTTACGTCGCTTATTTCGACCTTCTTTATCGGCGACATTGGAAATTTTATTTTGTTTACGTTGATCAAGAAGTCAGGCATGAAGTACGCCTCAGGGATGAGCTCGAGCGTGCTCTTCTCGCCGGGGTTGGTCATCACGTTTGCCGCAATTTCGAATGACTGGAATGACCTGTCGGGGCTGTCGAGCCTTCCTCCCTGGTACTCGATCTCCTCCGTTGTGAATGGCTCGAGTCTCACTAGGAAGTAGAGAGTGCTTCCCACATTTGACACGTAATTTGAGTAGTAGTGAGGAAGCTCGTCTGGAATCTCCTGTGTCATCTTGTAATACTTCAAGCATGACGACTTCTGTTCTTCGGTTTGGGCGAAGAAAGGGAACTTCAAGTCTCTTTTAACGGGTCCACTTTTTGAGAAGTCCAAACAGACCCAAGGAAAAATTGGGTACCGTGTCAGATCAGACCAGGTCCTTCCACTCAAAAAGTTCAAATACAATAAGTAGTCAAAATTTGTTATTCGACCAGCTGACCAGTTAAAAGTGACACTGTTAAGTTGGTCAAAATCAATCGAACGAACAATTTTAATTTGAAAGTTTTTTTCAATGTTGTTTATGAAGTCATTTCTCAACGCTGCAGCCTTGAAAGCAAACATTGCTGAGTTCGAAATAAACCTTGAGTTCATGTCTTTCTCATTCACAAAAATTCCAATCGGTTGGTGTTGATAATCAATCAAACGAATTGAATGAATTCTTCCAACATTGAAATTCAGAAAACGATCATTTTCACCATAAAACTTGATCGTTTTCTTAGTAACAACGAAGAAGCCTTGGATGATCGACGTGCCATGAAGCCTTGATGACTCAGCAGTGAAAAGAATTTCATTTGTATGCGAGTAATTCAATTTTTCAAAGACTTCATTCAATGTCAATTTAATAACCGGTTTTTCTTCGTTATTTGAGTATTTTGTCTCCCAGAAGTCCAAATATTGATGATCCAAAGAAGGATTCATTGGAAGAAGAACTCTTCTTACTTGATACCTGACTGTTGAGTCATCAACTTTGTACTTTACCGGACAATTCTCGTAAATTTTAGAGCCAGGAAAGTTTAATTGTGTGAAAATTTCTTTCCATTTTGAAAGCATCTCGTCATTTTCCTCCTGTTGAGAGAAGAACGAGTGAGCATTGACTGCTTGAGCCAGGACAGAATTACAATAAAGAGACAGGAAGCAATCAATATCAGAATTTCCCACATTTTCAATAAAGCTCAGAAATTTTGAAGAATCGAATTTCAAAGCAATTTTTTTTGGCTTCGAATTCAACATCATCATTGGCGACTCAAGCATGCAAATTATTTCTTTAAAGTTAGGAAGAGATTGAATTACTTTACACTCAGAAACAATTGAAACAATACTCATAGCAATTGTTGTCGAATTAAACGAAATTTCATTCAAAAGAAACACGAAATGATTAACGATTTCAGGCGTGCTGTAAAAATCAATGAAATTGCACGCGTTTTTAATCAGAAATGGAATGTAAGGAGGAGGATTAACTATCCTCTCACGAAGAATGAAAGGAATATTCATGAAAAGGTCGTTGACAATGTTCGACATAAGCTGCATATTTGACGAACATTTCTCATAATTGTAGTCAGACAAACGATCAAACAAATATCCAATAACAAAGATCGAATATTCGCCTTGATCAAGAGTTATGAAAGCATGAATGAATGACTTCACGCATTCATACGAATGAAGATTAAAAAGAGCACAAATTAATATTTTTAGTAAAAAGTGACAAAAAGGAGTTATCTGTCCAGAACTCGAGTTCGGTTCATGGCCGAAAAAAAATGACATTTTATTCATCGTTGTTAATTTGATAAGGAAACGATACAAATGGTCAAAAATGAACGACGGATACTCTTTAAAGTAATCCAAGATCGTCGCTGCTGCTGACAGAATGGCGATGATCAACTCTTCTTTACGCTCTTGCGAAAGAAGATATAGAATGGGAATCGTTACTTGGTAGAATTGGCTGTACGAGTTCTCGCTCGCTTTGAATATGAAGGATGTCGAGTACGAATAGACATACTCAGAGAACTCGCTGTTGCTACTGCTGCGGCTCATGGCAACGATAAGTGACGTATGATGAATCGGAGGCAAGTATTTCATCATAAGGTCGTAAAGACTGCTCAAAACAGGTGTCGGACTGTTTATGAACATTGGCAAAAGAAGGTCTAATGAAACAGAAACTTTTTTGCCAAAGATGAATAAAATTTGACTCAATAGGTGAATCAAAGAAACCGCTTCATTTGAGCCATTCAGCATCAAACTTTTCTTTTTCACTTTATCACACACAAGATCATCATCAAAATCAACTTTTTGAATGCATTCATTATCGTTATTTTGAATACATTTATTATCGTTATTTTGAACTTTTTGAATACACTCATTATCAGCGTTTTGAACTTTTTGAATGTATTCATTGCTTGGATTTTTGAAGTGATAGACGAGAAGATACTTGATGATCATTGACGCATGATTCTGCGCGTTATTCAGATTTGTTAACTTGAGTGCGAGGGCCATCAAAACTGACAAGAACTTCTCAGAATGATTCCTCGAATTTGAGATTGACTTTATGAGGCTGCTGAAGCAGTCAGCGGCCTCCAGCATGCACAAGTTGTCCTCAGCAAACTCGCCTTCGAGCGAGTCTAGGATTGTTTTTGCCAAGTCATAAAACTCGCAGTTAAAAAGTGATGGTCCAAAGAGCCAGTATCTAACAACGTCAACATTTGTTACAACGCATTTACCATTGCGAATCGACATTGCGCATTTGAATATCGCCTTCGGGTCGTGTGAAGACTTCCAAAGAAGCCGCCCAATCATTTGGTAGGCCTTGTTTTTTTCGAAGTAGAAGTGAATGAACGGGAACCTGCTGACGAGGATTTCAAAGAGGCTGAATGCAAGAGAGTGAAGTTCCTTCTTCTTCAGAATTATTTCGGCCAAAAAGTGGATGACAAGTGAGATGCCGCCGATAGAATCAAGCGAATTTATGAACGAATCAAAACAAAATCTTTTCTTAAGAATTGAATTATTCTTTTCAAGCATTGAATTTTTCTGAGTGGTCAAAAGTTGACCATAAGGTGGTGAAATTCCAAATTCATAGTTTTTGCCAAACAAACCTTCTGAATTTTTTGTATCAAGATTCAAGGGTTTCATATTTGTCATCCATTGAAAATACAGAGATGAAATGAAGTTGTTTTTTAGGAAAAAAAGTGACTCATAACCGTTTATCGTTATGAAATTATCAACAAAATTTGACTTATAATTTGGTCCGAGAGAAAATAACCGACAAACATTAACTGTACTTAATTCTGCTCTGAAAAAGTGGAAACTTTGCATATCATAGAAAGATGTGCTTTTACCAATTGAAATTGTTGCATTTTGGCCAAATTGACCTTCTATTTTTACTTTGGCTAGGTTGACAGACATTGAAATCATTTTTGGCTTAATTTCAATTACAATGAAATACCATCCTCCTATGTCATCATTCATTGGAATAAATTTAGATGTTCCTTTTCTTACTTCTAATATAAACGTGTTTTCATCTCTTTTTATATAAATTTTAATATTTGAATTCATATTAATTTTGGCAATCCGAACTGGTTGGTGTAAAAATCTCACCCACATTACAATTGTTCCATTCATGCATGAAAAGTTCAGTTTGTGCTTTGAATCAATTCTCAAAAAGTCGTTAACAAGCGGTGTTGTAGAAGAAATCGATATTAAAAAATTCAGAAGTTTTTGATCGTTGCTAGAAATTAATGAATATGACTTATAAAAAACTGGAAAAACGCATGAAATTGAAAGAGCAGATGTTAACAAGTTAAAAAAAGAATCATTTTTCATTGCATGAGAAATTATGCTTAATAGAACAGATATGTCAGTGATACCAATTAATAAATTATTAGGAGCTCTTTCCCATTTATTGATTTTATTTATTGAATCAATAAATTTAATAAACGAAGAATCATTAAAATGGTCGGAAATTCCAATTTTAATTAACAAAGAAATAATAATAGGAGCAATTTTGGTTGAAAATGTGTAAGAAGGAGGAGGTAATAAAGAGAAAATTTCTTTTGATTTAGGAAAGGTTATTCCTTCCATTTGGAATAATTCATTTGTTGGGTTTATAACCCAAATTAAAAAATTTTCTAAATATTCAAATTGGCCTTTATTTGATAGAATTCTGGTCAAATTTGATCGTAAATCATAAGTTAAAACAAAATCATTTGATATTCCATCATCAAGACGGCAAAATAATAAATATAAGGACAAAAAAGATATTTTTTGAAATGATAAAATTGAATTTGCTTTTCTCTTCAAAAAAACTATGTCATCACAAAAATTTGGGAAATTTAAATCCTTGAAAATTTTAATCAAGCAAGGATGTTTGATTGATGATAATAAAAGATAATAAAAAATATTAAGATGAATATCTTGAATTTGTGGATAATTTTGAACTTTTAATAATAATTTTTTCCAAATATCAAACAAATTTGATTCGGAATAGCTATCGAGCAATTCAAAAATAAGCGAAGGAGACATTTGAAAAAATGACCAAATAATTTGATCTGTTAATTTGATTTGTGTTTCTGTCAAAAGCAAAAATTTTAAAAATGAAATGGGCATTCGCTTGCATTTTGGATTGATTTGCAATAAAAAACCTTTTTTTAAATTAGAAGCATAAGCTTTACAAATTGATAAATCAGAAATAAAAGCTGAGAAAAAAAAGTCGTTAGCAAGATAAGAATTTTCAGGTAGTTTAGAGATTATTGTTAGCATAACATCAAAATTGGTGACAAAAACTGATTTATTTAAAGCTTTTCTAAAACATAAATTGAAAAAAGGTAGAATTGAAGATGAAATTCTATCGAATGATTGGAAGAGGCGATTAAATGCCATTAAAAAGGTTTCTTCTGTTTTGCTTAAAAGATCCATCAAATGTATAAAAACAGATTTGCAGTCAGGCAATTTCGTAATAAGTTTAATATTTTGCTGAACGCTGAGAGAACGAAGAAATGGTAAACAAAAAATATCAAATCTATCAATTGATAGGCAACAAAGTAGGTGGAAATAAGATAAGTAATAAAAGTCTGAAGGATGTGGATCAAAAAAACGTAATATAAAATACTCAAAAGGGGAAATTTTTGTTGATGAATCAATAATCAATAACGATTTTGGTGGAGTTCTGATAGATTTAAAAAGTTTTGCAAGCTGTTCTTGAGGAAATTGAAAATTGATATTAAGTAAATAAGGTGCAATTAATTGTTCAAAATTATTTTTTGAAATTGTTGTAGAAAACCAAGCTTTTAACAGATTAAATGTAGTATTATCACAAATAGAATTGCACAACAAAATCGATTTTCACTATAAACTTGTTCAAATAAAAAAATTGAATGATGTTTTTAAATTGAATTATTTACATAAAATTTAATAATAATTTTTATATGTAAATTGAATGAAAAATAAAATATCTAATGGATATATTAAATAAATAAATAAATATCGTTTATACTTAATACTAAATATAAATTATTACTCAGTTTTTTAAAATATCTATCAGCAGTGGAAATATCACTTTTGAATTTTCACAAGGTTTTTCGATTTTTTTGAAACGAAATATCAAACAAAAAATATGTGAAATTTGAATTAAAAATATCTCTATTTTTGATCAATGTTGGTCAAAAATAATGTTTTATAAATAAATAAATAATATATAAAATAAATAATAAAAATACCAGAAAATCTTATATTTTTACTAGGCCTTATTTTACATCACAAATACTATAAACGTCTTTTTAACGTCTTTTTTCATAAAATAACGATTTTTTGATTTGTAGTATTAATGAAACTTTTTGAATGCGAATAAATCTTTTTTGTTTTATGATGAATCAAAAATAATATTATTTAATTTGAAAAACATTTTACTATTTTATCTTTTTATTTTTAAATTATTTAAAACATTTTTATTATAAAAAAAATAATTGTAGATCAAGATAAAAATAAAAAACTAATATCGAGAAAATAACGTATTTACAATTGTAATTACAATTGTAATTTTTAAACGGACAAGTTGTATACAATTGTAAATACAAAAACCAAGGCTTAATTTTTACTTTAGCCCTTCGGCGGTTTTGTAAAATACGGCTATTTGGTCGTTCATTGAATAGTTTATTTTACAAAATTTCTACGGCATACGGCCGAAAGTAAAAATTTTACTTTTTTCGAAAGGTTCAAAATCGAACGAACCTTGTGAAAATTCAAAAGTGATATTTCCACTGCTGATAGATATTTCTTAAAAATAAATATATGGAAATAACAAGTATCATTTTTGTAATATATTTATATGTTTTTTGTAAAGATAGGTTAAAGAAAAAAAATCGTCTTTTTTTTCTATCGTTGCAACACCTATTTTTTATCGTTCTTTAAAACAATTGTTGTAGAAAAGTCAATAATCGATTTATTTTGATAGATCGTCAATACTATCTTATTTTTTTCATTATCAATTGGTGAAGATAACTTGTTAAGAGAAACTTTATCATCCAAGAATTTTCCTCCAAAAATAATATTAATATTATTCAATTTAAATCTCTTATGCAATTTAATTATTTTACGTTTCAGCTCTCCAACAGTTTTAACATCATCAATGCGATGTTCATCATTTTCACCATAAATTTTGTAGTATATTGTTTTTTCAATTGGATCATTCGTCCTTAAAACCATTATCCTTTGCATTTTTTCCATTGTATCAAAGAAAACATCTTTAATACTTTTTTTAGTAGGATCATTTTCTAAATAAAAGTCTATTTTACAATTTAAATCGTAAAAACGACAAATTTTTGATTCAAGAATATTGAGATTTTCATTGTTATTTGGTTGATAAAAAACTAACTCTTTGCCATTATACAAAAATGTTAGCGTTAAATAATCTAATTCTGTAATTACTCCTGATTTATTTAAAATATCTTTCCGTTCCGTCTTTTTGGCTTTTCCCATATGATTTTCATTTTCTTCAATCTCTTTATTCTTTTCTTCAATAACTTTATTATTATTATTATTTTGCATTTCACTGCTTTCGTCTATCTGGGGAACAATTTTTGGGGTATAAGCTTTCTTCAGCTTGTTAGTGTTTTTAATTACTTGGCCTTTTGGAGCTTTTTTAGAAGGAATATCGTTATCTTTTTTTGTTTCAGGAGGACTAAGATCAGTTTTTACTGTTGTAAGATGATAATCGCTCTTATGGAGATCATATCCTTTGTCTGATTGATGTTCTTCTATAGTAAGATAATCGTCGTTTTCCTTATCACTCTTAAGCAAAGTAGAGTATTCATCTTCTTTGCCACCTTCAGGGAGAGGAGATACATCAATGAAATGCTTATCATCAATAAAGGTGGGTGTTTCAGCGTTTTGATTAATAAATAGATTAGATATAAAAGTATCAGATTCCAAATTGTTATATATCAACATATTGTAATCATGATTTTTGCTAGTAGTTAATACAGTTCTATCATCTTTGTGAACAACATAAAAAGCATATTTTGTTATATTTGATTGCAAATTTTTAAGTATAATTTGATCATCTAAAGGCTTAAGATCATTATCTTTATAGTTAAAAATGATAACATTTTCGATCTCAAAATTTAAATAGACAGAAATGAGATATCGAAGGTTAAAAACGGTACTAGAATCCTTCAGGTAAATTTGTCTTTTAGAGCCATCTTTATAAAATTTTACGCTGTATATATTTTTATCATTTGGACAAAAACATTGCATATTTTTTTTAGATATATTATCATAATCAGTGATCTTAGCCTTGAAATTGTACTTTTCGACTAAGTAATAATTTTTCTTATTATGTTTTTTTGAAAAAGATTTGGAAATCATCTGCTGTATCTTATAAAAGTATAGTATATCTCTTTCATTTTCGATATCAGACATCGATATATTAATATTGTCAGATAAATTATTACTTGAATAATTGATAGATAATTTGTCATTTTTTATTATTCGAAATTGATTATCTATTTTAAATTGAGTGCTTACCATATTAATATCAATCATTTTTTTAACTTTTGTAGAATAATCAATTTTTTCATAACTTTTGTTTTCTGAAAAAAAAGCATATTTATAATAATCTTCGCCAAATATATCATATGCAATTTGCCCGAATGTAGTACCTTTATGATACCATTTGGTAACAATTTTATTATTTGTGAGGATAAAGTTAAGAGGATAAACAGCATCATTATTATTTCTACGGATAATTATTATTGGAGTTCGAGTAACTTGAAAGGCATCTTCATCATCGGTTAGATATCTTTGATCTGTTAAAAAAATTAAATTGTATGGATTAAGCAAGCAATTATTATCAGCACCCAAGTTTCTTATATTTTCAATAAAACGATTTTTTAAATTTGAAATACTTGAATTTTCAAATTCAGATTTTTTAAATTTTAAAACTGAGTTATCTTGTGGAAAAAGACCAAAATCGCTTAGATTAAATTTAACATCTATATCATCCAAACATTTTGAGTCATTTATACCAGGAAATGGATTCTCAATCTTTATTTGTTGATAGGGTAAGTATTGAAGAAGAGATACAGAAAAGTTTCGATTACATGGTATCATTTTGTTGTTTAATGTAAGTATAAAATCATTCTGAATTTTCAGTTTTTTTTTTATAAGATTTTTAAGATCTAAGGTAGTAAAATCAGACTTATCTTCCAATATTCTAGGCGTATCAATACGATGTATTTCGTCTTCGTAGTTTAATCTAAAGGTATATTTATTATTGTAAATCATTTTTAAAAATTTTATATGTCAAAGAAAAATAATAACGATTTTTTTTCAATGCTACTTATTTAACCTTATACAATCTTTGTTAACTATTTTTTTTTTTTTTTTTTTGAAAATAAATTGATATAAAAATATATGTAAAATATCATTTTTTATATCATTTAAATGAATATCACAGGGATGGCTACCGAGATCCGTTTTTACCGTTTACCGGAATGCTACTGGTAAGCAGTAAATACTGGTATTTTTTTTGGAGTATTAAGTATATACCGGTAAATACGTTTAAAATAACCGCCGGTAAAAATTTCGTACCGATTTTTTTCATAAAAGTAGTAAAATGTATTTTTTTATGATTACTGGTAATTACCGGTAATTCTATATTGATACAATAATTATAATTTTTAGTTAAAATTTTAAGCTATGACATTGAATATTTTTTTAGGCTTAAGATAATTAAATATAAAATAGAATTTATATAATGAAATAAAATAAAATTATATAATGAAACTGGTATTCTAATTTGACATTATAACAAGCATCAAACATATTTAATTTAGAATGATTTTTTGAAAAGTATGTTATAATATCATCAAAAAATAAATACCGATGTTTTACTGAAAGCTTCACTTCATTCCCGGTAACATTTCTCCCGGTAAATCGGTAAGTGTACTGGTATTACCATATACTGGCAGTTTTAAAGGTAATACCGGTACGGTAGAGAACGTTTAAATGTTTACCGATTAGTAACGGTAACCATCCCTGGAATATCACATTTTTACCATATAAGTAAATTGTATTGACCAACTTATATTGAAAAGTAGAAAATACAATTTTTTTGAAAAAGTTATAACGTTATAATGTTTACAGATATAAGCTTTTCCCCATCTCTTGCAAAAAAGATCAAGGAAACCTCTGAGGTTATTTCAAAGGCTATCGACAAGTATGGAAAGCATTTAGCTTTGTGTTTCAATGGTGGAAAAGACGCAACAGTTCTTCTCGATATAGTTTCTAAAGTGAGCATGTATAAAATGCAAAGTAATTCCAAAGATAAACTAACCGAGATTGAGCGTCAAGAAATTAACCAACAAGTAAAAACTTATTATTTAGTCAATACAGATGATTTTGAAGAAATAATCGATTTTCTTCACATAAGCCAAAATTTTTGGAACATTAAACTCATAAAACTTCCGACAAGCTCGCTTAAAGATGGTTTATC
>JAPFFF010000247.1:0-29120 GCA_039105265.1 Tritrichomonas musculus | reverse complement strand
TTATCTAAAACTGTAATTCATATAGATTTCACTAACTTTGATATTTCTAATGTTACAACTTGTTCAGATTTTGCTAATAAATGTAATAACCTAGAGACTATAAAATTTGATAAGAGATATAGTAATAATTTATGTAAGTATTTCGATTGGATGTTTATAGAATGTCGTAAACTAAAGGAAGTTGATTTATCTATGTTCTATTCGAGGAATGTGGTAAATATTGGAAGTATATTTATGGCTTGTATAGTTTTAGAAGTTATAGATATTTCAAACTTAATCATAACAGCCATGTCTCAGTCTTGTACCGGTATGTTTTCGGATTGCCGTAACCTAAAAATATTGTATATACATGAAAGTATGCAGGATCTTATTTCTTACGTTTTTGAATACAAAGGTAGCGTAAAATTAGTGAAATCAACTTATAAAGGTAAAGAATGTTATATTGCAGAAAATCATCTTGAAGAAGTACGTAATAATGATTGTGCTCTGAAAACTGATATTCCTACTGTAGTAAATTCACAACAATATGACGAAAGTTCTATCACAAATGATGTTGCTGTGCCTACTGTAAAATTAGTAGAGAATATAATAAAGTCCAATATCAAAGAAGATTTGTTTGCGTATGATGAAGTAAATAATTCTATAGTAATGGCGAACACCGATAATAGTAAACATGTGTCTTTAGAATCAAATTATGGAGATCCTGCTTTGAAGATTATAAATTATGGTTCTTCTTATAATGAAGTTAATTTTGGTCTCACACATAGCACTTTTATAATTTCTGATGATTCTAATAAAGATTTCTTTAGATATGATAAATATGATAAGAAAACTTATCTTCAAAATCCATGTAATATTAATTTCGAACCTCTACTTACAGAAGCTGCTGCAAATGAAAAATATGTAAAAACTACTGGGAATTCTACTATAGAAGGTACAATAAATATACACCCACAGTATAATACTGTTATTAATGCTTGTTATGAAAATAATAAGGGTAAATATATAGTTTTTGGTGAAACTGAGGAGAAAAGTGCAGAATTCTCATACAGATATAATACAGAAGGAAGTTGTGGCCAGTTTAATATAAATGTTGATAATGGACAACTTTTAAATGTTACTAGAAAAAGTTTTCAAGAAACACATACTAGACTATATAGTAATTTAAATATTAGTGGTAATTTATCTGTATCAGGAACAATAACAGGAACAATAGCAAACAGCAATACTATTACTCACTACGCTCCTATAGAAACTTCTGTAAATTCTATTTCTGACTTCATAGTTGGTGCTCCTGTGTATCTTACTGGAAATGTGTACAAGAGAAAGAATGATACTTGGGAGGAATCTACTGCAGAGGACACCACAGATTGTATTTGCTCAGTGAAAACACAAGGAACATGGAAAGAGTATATAGGAATTTGCACAAAAATAGATACCAAGAATAATTCAGTAACATTCGCTTCCCATGGCGATTACCTTGTGCGTGTCACAGATTCATCATGTTATTGTACAGGTGACGAAGTTTTTATAGATGATGACAATAAACTAAAGATTCTTGCTGGTGCTACTGCAGTAACTGCAAAAATAAGAAGGATGACAGTAGGAATTATTACTAGTATCATAAACACAAATATGCTTGCAGTTTTTAAGGCATAATTTTGTTAATTAGTTTGTCAGTCTTATAAATTGAAAGATTGATGTTATATTTTTCTTTGAGTTCTCGTCTGACATATGAGATTTGTTTGTGCTTTGGTAGCTTTGTTATTTCATTTTTGTTATCTTCATTTTGTATATACTCCATAACTTGTTTTCTTTGTTCATCATTCATATTTTTGCTTTTGTTGAATGGAGCTGTTCTCTGTTTAGTTATTTTTGGTTTGTCTAATAAGCGATTTAATAACTGCTTGATTTCTAATAACTCTTTTATTATTTCTTGTTCGTTTGACATTACTGTTTAAAATAAAAATAAAAAACAAAAAACAAAAATAAGAATGAATTTTTTAATAAGAATAATCTTTTGCAGTGAGTCCAGTAATGAAAGGTAAACAAGCTTGATTCTCTAGTACAATCATTTTTGTGTGTGAACCAGTTAAAGCATTTTTGTTAACAGTAACCTTTGACATAATATTGTTCTTCATTTGTAAGTTAATGTTCTTACCAACTTTAATAGTTTTTTCCATCAAAACTTCTTTATAATCATTACGTACAATATTGTTCTTCTTCAATGATACTCCTTTTAATTTCATAGCTTTTACTGTTTCATCATTATTCCATATTGTGTAGCATTTTGGTGCAAGTGCTATCATATGGTCTCCTACTTTCTCTATTGCACACCCCAAAAGTTTCTTTTCATCAGCAATATCATGAAGTTGTGGATTGGGAAAGAACTTATAAACATGCTTGTACCAAAATGATTCATCTTTGATAATATTGTTGAACAACTGTGATGGGGTTTCATCTTTGTTACCTGAAATGGCAAAGTAAGCAGAATCGGTGTCTCCTTCTATAAAATGAAGTCTATTCATGTCCAAGCACCTATTCATAAAATCATAGTAGAAGGTACAGTACCAGAATTTAGCATTATCTAATGTCCAAAATGATTCTTGTAAGCAGGTAGTGCAATGATAAGTTTTTGGTTGTTGTTGAATAATAAAGAGATCATCATTTAATTGAGCACCATTCACGTACGTTTGAGAAATAATATACTGATAAGCTTTGTTAGTATCACATATTTTTACTTTACAAAACTTCTCAGTGTTCATTCCATCGTAACCATACGAACCATTCATACTAATCTTGTAAAACTTTTCATTACCATTTGACTTCCCAGCAATAATATCTTGTCGTTTCTTCATGAATGTAGTAACAAATTCACGAAATCCTGTATGAGCTTCATAAATTGAGACACTCTTTACATCCTCTAGCACTAAGCCATGATCAAGTAAGAACCATAAATAGTAATTGCTAAATGTCATATATTCTCCATAAGTGTCAAGTAACATAGTAAGTTTGCGTTCTTCTTTGTCTAATGAGGCTAGTTTATGCTCTTGAAGATAAGAGTACATATAACTTCCTATTACTGATTCCTCATTTTTGATGTTGATGTTTCTGAAGACTGGAGGAAAATTAATGAAGTAATTGATCTTGCTTGCTGGACATACTAACTTTACTTTTGCTATGAATAAGTGTTTTGGATTTGGTTGGAATCTTGTTTTGCTAGTTATAATGTCTATTGCCTTTTGTTTTGATTGGTTGTCTTTAACATCTATTCTGCGTACGAAACTACCTGGCATGTACATAATTCCACCATGATATTTATTGAAATCATGTTTTGTAGAAGAAAACGATGAAGGGTACAAACTATTAAAATCAACTCCAACAACATGTGTCATTATATTTGGAGTGTCGTACGAAAGAACTTTATTATTGATTGCATCGTACCTAAACTTATTAATATGTGTTTCACCTTTAATATTATATCTGTGCTGTACGTTTGATAGTCCTCCTGTTATATTATTTCGTAAACTATAATATTCTTGTTCATCGCTTTTTTAATTAAATTTCCTGTACCTTATCAGTGTTTGGATTGAATTCATTCATGCATTTCTTTCCTTCATCAGTGTATTGGAAGAATTCGTATACCTCATCGTAAAACTTCTTTGGAAAGTGATATGGCATAATATCATAATCGTCATAACCACCAGTAAGCTCATCAATATAGTAATCAAATATTTCTCCATACTCACGAAAAGCAGCATTTTCATCATGAAAAGATATGTATAAGTGATTCTGCTCTCTGAATATATCCATTTGTGCGTCTATAATAAAGGGTTCAACAACATCAATAGCATCACGGTCACCATCAATGACTTTATCACAAATGTCAGCAAAAAGGTCATACATAGGTGTTTTATATGTACGGAGTTGTTTAGCAGCATAATTAGCAAAGGCTTCCATTATATGTAGTGAAAATAAAAAATAAAAAAATTTTTAAAAAATATAATTTTTGAAAAATTGTAAAAACTTAGTTATCCTATCAAAACATAATGAGTTGATAAAGGGTTCCAGAAAATTATTCAAATGTATAGGTTAGTAATGGAAACACGGGTAAAAACAATAACAAGTACACATACCTGATTTTTTATACCTGAGCTTGTTGGCTTGCAAGGTATGCTGGGCAAGGTACGAGTAAAATTATTAGATGGTTATCCCGCACAGACCATTACTACTCTCCAGCCGGTCTATAGTACTCTCTGACGTCCCTCCTCAGCTGGTTTTAAATTCAGATGAAACGAGTGTTGAAGTAAGTTTACCAAAAAAAGTATTAGTTCCAGAAAAAAAACAAGAAGGAAAGAGCATTGATAAATTTTCGATTTCATCTCACATTTCAGCTATGGTAACAATTAATGCCTCAGGAGATGACTTTCCTCCATATGTTTTGGTTCCATTAAAAAATGTTCCAAAAGACCTATTAACATTTGTTGCCTCAGGTAAAATAACAATTGGAGGAAGTCCAAATGGGTGGATGAATGATGATTGTTTTGAAGAATGGGCAAAATGGCTCATTCAAAAAGTTGCCAATATAAGAGAAACATATAATTTTGATAAGAATAGGAAAGCAATCCTATTTCTAGATGGACATGGATCTCGTAATAATTTCAAAGTTATGAAGCTTTTTAAATCTAACCACATTTCTGTGATCATTTTCCCACCTCATATGACACATATCTTTCAACCTTTCGGTCGAGTTATTGCGCGACCTTTGAAAGAATGCTTGAGTAGAATCGCCAAAGAAATAATAGATTATATCATCGAAGAAAACCAAAACAAAGCTTTTATCATTAGATCAACCCAAATACAGGCACTTATTGATGCACATCGAGTGGCAACCACACAACATAATTGCATGAAGGCATTTGAATCATGTGGGCTGTTTCCGAGAGATATCACGAAAATTTTGAATAACAAAAATGTTAAAGAATCTAAACAAAGTTTTATTCAAAACGACTTAAATACTAGCCGTCCAGTTAAGATTTCGGGACTATGCATTACATCAGATGAAATACTTCCAATGCTCCGTGATAAAAAAAGCAAAGCAAAAAAGTGAATAAAAAAATCTAAGAATTAATTTTTTTTTATTTAATTTTTCTTAAAAAAAATTATTAAATAAACCAGATTTTTGAAAAATTATTGAATAAACCAGTTTACCTTATATTATTTTTTAATTAATATATAATTTTATTAAAAAATATAATAAGATATAATTAATTTTATAGAAACAAATAGGCTTTCAAAAAAAAGTAAACGGAATGACGACGGTTAGTTTTCAAAAAAATTCAGAATCGAAACTTTTTGATGGTCATTTTTTCAATATGTTTTATCAATTAATTTGAAAATTTATTAGTTCAAATGTAAAAAACAAGAGATTGATGCCCAAAAAACGAATATTACCATCAAAAAACAGTTGTCAACATTTTTTTCGAAAAAATAATGATACAATTTTGGAAGAATTTTCATATTTAATTGACGGCAAAAGTCATATTACAAAATCATATTTTTGCAAGACCTGTTGAAGTCTTTTTTTTAACAAAAAATAGAGTGATAAAGTATATATATGCCATAATAAACCACCCAGATGTGTAATGTTGTCCCTGAGATATTTTTATAAAAATTTAGCTCATTTTATGATTTCACGAGATAAGTACCTTTTAATTAATTAATTGATAATCAAATTAAATCATTAGAACTCAAAAAAATCGGGAACTTGGATATACATAATATCTATAAATATACTATCTCATTTTAAATTAAAAAAATATATGTTAAAAGTATTGCTTTATTTTTTTATTTTCCATTGATATAAAAATTAAAATATTAGACACACTCTTTTTGTAGTTTTTCAAAATTATAATATAGGAATAATTGAATGAATTCAGAGTCGATCATTCAATTTTTATTGAATTTTGAAAATGACTCTGAATTTTCATTGTCAGCCCATTTTTTAATTATTACCTTATTAACAAAAAAATTGAGAGTTTTTAATTCAAATTTTCTATGAGTCTTCAGAAAGTAGAACGATAAGTAGGGACAAATTATTTTTATAAAATACCATATCTTTCAATTTTGAGAAGATGAAAATAAATAAATAAATGAATAAATAAATAAATAAAATAAAATAATATAAAAAAAGTTATTTATTCAGGAAAAATATATTTTAAATAGCTTTGGGAGACTTTGAGGGCTAAGCCCAATCGATTAAGGTAATAGCAGGAGCTCAACCTGAGATGAAATGAAAGTATTCATTCCTTTATAACTTAAAAAAATTATTTAGCTTTATTCAAATTTGAGAGGACGATAAGAAGGGACAAATTAAAAAAACTTAGTTTATATTATTGTGAATATGATAACATCTTTATGACAAAGTTTAATCTCCAAAATATAAAATAAAAATATCTTAATTTCTAGCTGCTATTTTGCACAATATTTTTAAATATATATTTATGAATAATATTTACAAAATATTACAATTATTAATAATCAATTTTTGACTTTGAATTAATATATGATTATTGTATTTATATCCATATTCTAAATTGAAAATAGGGTTTTTAATAACCGATTTTTAATTGAAAATATAATTTGTAAAATATAAGACCATATTAAGGTTGAACAAAAGCAGTATATTTTATCATATTATAATATAATAAAATATATGATGATAAAAAATTTATTTACTAAATATAATGGTAAAATTGACGTATGATATAAAAATAAACTAATTTTTCTTTTTGAATGAAAATTTTACAATTTGATAAGTTTAGAAAAAAAATGATGTTTTGTATAAATATTATAGCAAATATGAGGAAAATCCAATTTAAAATATAAGATATATTTTTTAGTTAATTTATTAAATTGAATTTATTTTTTATGAAATATTTGAATCATCAGAAAATTGAGATCAATTCTATGAAATTATTATATGCTTCAGAATATTGAGCATTTTTTTAAGAAATAATTGTGAGATTGTAAGATATAAACAATTGTAAAATTGTGAGAAAATAAAGATTTCTGAAAAGTAAAAATATGTAAAGTATTCAAAGAAAAAATCTATCCAAAATAAAGTCCCCAGCGTCGGAATTTTTGATTTTTTAAAATAAATCTTTTTAAAATCAAAAAATATGGCCAATTTTTCAAATTTTAACTCAGGTTGAAAAGATTAGCTGAGTGATTATTTATGAAATTATCTCTACTTTTAGCAAGATATACAATAATTTAAATATATTATATAATGATATTATTAATTTTATGAATATTTAATAAAAAAAATTAAAATTTATAATGATATATTTCGCAAAATATGTATTTTCGTTGTCACTTTTTGAATACTACAAAATTGAATGAATACCTTAATAAGGCCTAAAATATACAAAATCAATTTTATATATTATTAAATATTTTAATTTGTACTAGCTTATTACATTTAAAAATAAATTATTAATATTAGTAATATAATAATATAAATAATTTGAAAATATTATGGAAAATTATATCAATTGAACAAATTATGCAAAACTTAATTCTTATCTGAATTAAATATTAATATTTATTTTATAGCTATTATATTTCAACAAAACATATGAGTTGATATATCTGTGCTAAAATTTAAAAATCTCTTTTTTAATAGAAGTAATCGACTAAATAAGAAGCATTTCTTATTTTTACTATAATTTAATGTATAATAAGATTTTTAACTCGCCTATATCATATATGTGTACTCATTATATAGTAATAAAACTGTTTTATACATAAAATATCAAACTTGGAATAAATTAAAGTATTAAATAATTATAATAAAAGCTAAAAATTTGAAGCAAATATGTAAAATGAATAAGAATGGTGTTAATATATCATTATTTTGAGGCTGATTAGAAAATTATAGGTTAGTGAAAATTAATATAATAATCTTAATAATAGCCATATTTCTTTTTTTTCACTCAAAAAGATATTATATATCATTTCCACTTTGGAGTAAATAATATAATGGTAATAATGATATTATCTTAATTATTTACTGGAACGTTTTAGAAGGCATTTACATTCCCCTCTCAAATAATTGAGTTTTATTTGAAAGGGGGATTCAAATTTCAGAATTTTTGAGCGGTTTCTCAAAACCTTAATTGAAAAACTGAATAAAACCGATACATTCAAAAATTTCTACATTTTATGAAGCATGTTATTTAAGAAAAAATGATACCAATTTTGGATAATATATTTTACAAAGCACATTCAGATAAGATTTGAAAATCAACTGTAATAAGCAAATTGAGAAAAAACGGATAAGAAGTTAATCATAATGTTTCATAAATAAATGAAAAAGTTGTAACGTTTAATAAAAATTTGAAATTATTTTTTTCTATTTGCATTTACTACACAAAATTGTAAGAAATTTTAAACTAATAAAGGTTATTAGAATTTATATAAGTAATATTATATATTAAAATTATAAATTCTTGAATATCATCTATATTTATAAAATTTTTATGAATATATATATATTTATTCAATTTTATTAAATTGAGTTCCAAATAAATGATCGTATTTATTCAATTTAAAATTATTTAATTTTTCACAAAATCCTCAAAGTTTTTCATTGATTTGTTGAACGAATGGAATTACATCATCAAACTTCAAATTTGGAATGCAATTTAAATATCAACTTAATAAATGATAGAGGGATAAATGATAAAAGAAATTTAACTAGAAATAGTTTTATATCTACCTCAACTTCAATAATAGTTAAAGCAACTGATACAATATCGACAATATTTAGTATATTAGGAATATCACCGACTCAAAATATACTTATTCATAAAAATAATACACTTTGTCCAGCGTTTTCTTTTTCGTTTTACAAAATAAGAAATAATGATACAATAAATATTATTGAAACACAAAATAATTTTAAAAATCATGATATTAATACAAATAATTCATTTTATCCTAAAGAACCGAAAAACAATTTTGAAATATATAAATCAAAACAAAATTCTTCCAAAATAAATAAAACTAAATCAATCAATTTCTTATCTATAGATGATAAAGAAGGTTTTTCTCAAGAAATTAAAGATCATATAGAAAACGAGCATGAAGGAAGTAGAAACACATGCTATTTTGGGACCACGAATGAATCTAATCGACTTACAGACATTCATAGATTTCGTATTGAATCGAACACCAAATCGTTTAGGAAACTTTGTACTCGATATTTTAATTTGACTAAATCTAATTCATCGAATTTATTTAATAAGCCCATCAACAACTCACTAACCTCGAATTTTGAGACAGTTCTACCAGAAAAACCATCACTTCCATCTACTGATTTTCTTCCTTCTTTTAATTAGGTTATTACTTTTAATTTCGACCAATGTTATTTTTTTTATTACTTATTTATATTAACTTGCTAACTTTAAATTATTTATATAAATACTTTCAAGTAGGGTGATCAAAGTCGCCCAAATATAAATTTTATATAGAAATGTTGGTCAAATGGTGGGTTGATGAGTCACAGATTGGCAGGCTTGTTATATCTCGTTAATTGTTATTATTATTAATGGGCCAAATTAGGCCAATTTTTATTAATATCAAGGTGTGTGAATTGATATATTATATAATTGTGCAGTTTTTTAAATGTATATAGTTTTATTTTTAGCAAAAAAGAAAATTATATATTAAATGTTTTTAATGAGATTAATGAAAATTTACTGTTTTTAGCATTACAAGAGCATTAATAAGTCAAAAAATCTTATGATTTTTGATAATGAGATATCAAAAAAGATGTTGAAAAATATATCAAATTAATAAAAAAGAAAAAAAGTAAAAGCTTTAATATTTACTATTATAAGATATTAATTACGCACAACTTACTCTCGATGAAAGGAATTTCTTCGAGTTTTTTAAATCATAAAAAAAAAAAAGTATTATATTTGGTATAATATTGACCATAACGATCAATTATAATCGTGACGTTGAATTTCTTTTTATTGCTAATTTTTTGAGTACTTTATTTTTTATACTCCTCAGAAATCTCTTTTTTTCTCACAATTTTTTTCAATTAAAAATATTTTACAACTATAAAACAACTCAGAAAATCATTTTCAATTTTCTTAGACTTCAATTTTTTTCAAAAAATTTTTATTCAATTTTATATCATGGATTAGACCATATAAAGGTAGAAAAAAAGATGGATTTTATATAATATTGCAATATGATATAATATACGATGACTCAAATGTAATTTCTGAATAGAATGATAAAATTGACGTACAATATAAAAATAAATTTATTTATTTTTTTAAGAGAACATTTTACAAATTGATAAGTTTATTTTTTTACATAATTGAAATTGAAAAAAACAAAATATCTTTACCAATATAAAATAAAAAAAATTAAATATAGAATATATATTTTTTTCTTTACTTATTTTATAAATTTAAATTTCATTTGGTTGAGAAAAGTAATGCTTATTTTTGATCATATTAAATCTGCATAAAAGTTGTGATCCTGATGTATAACTTTCATTTTTTTCAGAATAATTGGTTGATAAATATGGTTTAATGTTTAAAACTTTTAAAATTTGAATAGTTTCGGGTATATTTTTTTCTGAAAAAGTGCTAATTTCATTTACCACAAATTTCCTTATATAAAAGCATTCATTTATTATTTTTTTATCATCTATATCAATATTGTCATCATCATTGTAAGTAGGAACTCCTGCTATATTATTTTCTTTGTAATTTGGAATTTTCACTATGTTATTTTGAAAAAAAATTTTCTTTTTAATTATTTTCCTAGCAACTATGCTCAAAAATAAATCGGCATCAAGTGAATCATTAAGATCAGATCTTACATTCCCAAAAAAATTTTCTTCGCATTTAGTAGATATTCTTTCAGTACCAACATTTTCGGAACTATTTTTTATGGAATCTCCTAAGCAAACTATAGAGTTCAAGTATCTTATAAGATCAATTTTTCTATAAAAAGATAATTTTAATGTATTTTTTGTTTTTTTTGAAGAAAAACGATCATTTGGATCTGAATTTGGGAAATTGTGAAGTTCAAATTGAAAAATTGAGAAGGCAATATTCAAAAGATTCAATCGGTCTTGTCGTCCAATAAAAAGAACTTTATCTGCTAAATACCAAAATGTGAATGGTAACAAATAATAAGCAAAAGATATAGTTTCTTTTTGTTTAAGTGATTCAATGAGAACTTTTGGTGAAAAAAATTCTAATGCATATTTATCTTTAAATCCACTTTGTATACTTTCATCAGTAAATGCTTTACTTTTTCCTACAGTTAATCCTAAATATAATCTTACAACATGTTTATCAACACTCTGTGATTTTTTATTTAAATATAATTTGCATCTAAAAAAACGTTTTTTTTGGCTTTTTAAAGCGTGAAAAAAATCTGTAGAAAATGATAATTCTGGCATATTTTTAATTGAATCATACATACTCTGAATTTCTGGGTTATATTTTTTATTTATAATAGATGTGTGCCATGGATTAGTGGGAGTGTCTGCATCAGTACATATATATTTAATTACAAAACCGTTATTTTTAGCAATTTCTCTAATTTTTTTTGAATTTTCTAATGTTTTTTTACTCATCCGACCGTTTAAGTCAAATTCAATATAAATTGGAACATTTGGATAAAAATTATTTATTGGTTGAAGGTAATATAAGCATAAATAATTATTTTTTTTATGATTATTGAAAAACATTGGATTTCTTATTCCAATTGTTTGGTCAATTGCTAATGAACAGTTGATTAATGATTCAAAATTCTGAAAAAAAGTATTTTTAAATTCATTAAAAATAAAATCCGTTTTTTCAATTGAAGTAAGTGATATTTTATAATCTCCTAAATATTGACGTGAAAAATAATATAAAGTTGTGATAGAAGGTACAGGTATAATCTTTTGTAGTGCTTTATATGAACTTGTATTAGTAAAGTACAATCCAAGACAAATGGTCTTATAAAAATCTGAATATCTTCTTCCATAAACTGAAACTTTTGCATTTTCTATTAATTCTTGTATGAATAAATCAAAAGAATCATTGTTATTTTTTCTAAATAACAAATATTCAGTTGTATCATACCATATTTCACTTTTTTTATTTGATTCTGATTCAATTGTAAATTCATTAATAGCTTCTTGATTTTTTTTATTTAAGTCATCTATTTTAGCTTTTAATTTATTAATTTCTTGAATTAGTCTAATATATTTAAAATAATAGGAATTTTTTTTAGAAACATCCTCTTTTAGCTTGTTGTTGTACTCTTTAATTTGTTCAATTTCTTCTAATAATTTTTTGTTTTCTATTTTCAAATTTTGAAGAACTTTTTGATATTTATCTTCCATTTTGAGATAATTATTTTCCAACGTAGTGATTTTTTCAAGTAATTGTGTAATTTGAATAGATTGCTGTTGGTTTAGTTCCCAAATATGATTATATGAAAGTTGATTCATGATTTAGATTAAGAAAAACGCCTATAAAAAATTGAATTAGTTTTTTTATGAAATATTTGAATGATCAGAAAATTGTGTTAAGTTTTATGAAATAATTGTATATCTCAGAATATCGAGTTCTTTTTTATGAAATAATTGAGAGTGTGTAAAATATAAACAATTGAAAAATTATGAGTAAAATAACATTTCTGATGTGAAAAAATAAGTAAAGTATTCAAAGATAAGATCTATCTAGAATAAAATTCCCATCGTCGGAATTTTGGATTTTATAAAATAATTCTTCTTAAAATTGCAAAATATTATCAATATTTCAAGTTTTAACTCAAACTAGCCAGATTTTTTGAATCAAAATTCATGGAATCATCTATGGATTCAAAAAGATGTGAGATATTCTAAATATATTTTTTAAAAATGTTATTACTTTTAATGTATATTTTACAAATAAAAATAAACATTCATAGTAAAATTTTTGCAAAATTTGTATTTTTGTTGTCATTTTTTGAATACATAAAAATTGAATGTACACCTTAATAGGGTCTCATGGATTGATAATTTTATTTGAAATAAACTTATCAATTATTTTTTTCTTTTTCAAAAAATTAAAATATATTTTTTTTTATATTGAACGTCAATTTAATCTTTATATTTAGGGAATATATTTATTTCCTTATATTTTATATTATATAATAATATTTCAAGTCATCCTGCATTTTTCATACCTAACTATGCTCTATATAAATATTTTCAAATCTAACAATTCTAATAGAAAAACTGAATACCGATTATCGGTATTCTGCTGATCTATTCAAAAATCAAACTGTAAAAATTTTAACATTTTAACATCATAGAAAATAAAATATTCAGCAATCATCAAATAAAGTAAATATTAAAGTAAAACTCTATTCAAAATTTTTGATATATTCAATTATTCCATAATTCAACTCAATATTAAAAAAATTATTCAATTAAATAAAAAAAATTGACCTTAAAAATTTTATCTAATAGTGAATTTTTTATGCGATTAGAATTTTTTATTATAAAAAATTGATAGGAAACTTAATAAAATTCTGTTGATTTTCAAAGTTTTTCATTGATTTGTTGAACGAATGGAATTACATCATCAAACTTCAAATTTGGAATGCAATTTAAATATCAACTTAATAAATGATAGAGGGATAAATGATAAAAGAAATTTAACTAGAAATAGTTTTATATCTACCTCAACTTCAATAATAGTTAAAGCAACTGATACAATATCGACAATATTTAGTATATTAGGAATATCACCGACTCAAAATATACTTATTCATAAAAATAATACACTTTGTCCAGCGTTTTCTTTTTCGTTTTACAAAATAAGAAATAATGATACAATAAATATTATTGAAACACAAAATAATTTTAAAAATCATGATATTAATACAAATAATTCATTTTATCCTAAAGAACCGAAAAACAATTTTGAAATATATAAATCAAAACAAAATTCTTCCAAAATAAATAAAACTAAATCAATCAATTTCTTATCTATAGATGATAAAGAAGGTTTTTCTCAAGAAATTAAAGATCATATAGAAAACGAGCATGAAGGAAGTAGAAACACATGCTATTTTGGGACCACGAATGAATCTAATCGACTTACAGACATTCATAGATTTCGTATTGAATCGAACACCAAATCGTTTAGGAAACTTTGTACTCGATATTTTAATTTGACTAAATCTAATTCATCGAATTTATTTAATAAGCCCATCAACAACTCACTAACCTCGAATTTTGAGACAGTTCTACCAGAAAAACCATCACTTCCATCTACTGATTTTCTTCCTTCTTTTAATTAGGTTTTTTTTTTAAACTTCTCTCAATATTATATATATATATATTCATTTTCTTATATTAATTTATCAGACTTAAAGATTTAAATAAAATATAAAACTTTTCATTTACTTCTTATTTTTATCAGCTCTATTCAATTAAGCCCAGCTCAATAGAAAAAATTCAAAGAATTTTTTATCATAAAAAAAAATTATACGATTAAGCTTTCAATTTTCTAAGAAAGTTCAGAAAGATAAAAAAACAAAGGATAAATTGAGAGTAAAATTAAATAACATGGAAATGCCTAAAAAAATTATATAACAGTTAATTTTATATAATATAAAATCAAATTCTTAAATGAAATTTGGAAGTAAATTTTTAATTTTATAGACATACCATATGAAAATTTTTTTTGAATGGATAAAATGAGTTTTTCATTCAAATTTAATCAACTTAAATCTCCAAATCAAATTAGAAAATCCTTCCAATATTTTTATAAGTTATTATATATAATGTACTCTATTTATATATTTGGTTTGTTTCGATTATTACAGTTTTTTAAATACTTTTTACATTTTACATCCGATTGCAGTACCGTTTAAAAAACGATAAAAAATTGAATATCCCTGCCCATTATTATTAATTTTGCGTTCTACTAATAATAAATAACAGTTTCCAAAATGTTTCCTCGGCAACTAATCTTATCTTCGCTACATCCAATAAACAATGCTACCTATCACCTACAGCAATTCAAATATTGAAAATTTATCAAGCTTAGCGTCTAATGTGTTCTCAACCGAACTGTTGGGCTGTATTCAAATTTATAGGAATGGTATCCCAATTAAAATTTTAAATGGACAAAATGGGATTTACTATTGAAAGATGCCTCAAAGGATATGAACTATCATACACTCAATATTTGGTTATAGTAGGTTTTATTAACACCAAATCAATTAATAATTTATTTAAAAGTATTCAATTATCAAAACAAAGTATAATTAAATAAAGAATAATAAAATTTTTTTTTAAAATTTAATAGAGATCGGCGAAAAAGGAATTTCCATATTTACAAAACTTTTTCATATCATTAAGATCCATATGTTTTAAAAATCCATTTTTTTTCGAAAAGAAAAAGGTTTGTCTGTAAAAACATTTTTTTGTGAAATAATTTTTTCGTTTAAAAAATTTGTTTTCTTTTTAAAATGAAAAATACTTCTTAAAATGATCTTTTTTTTGCGAAATAATTTTCTTTTTTCAAAACACCAAGTCTTTTTTATATGAACAATTTTTTTTAATATAGATTTTCTTTTAAAAAAAACAAGATCTTATAAATATATTATTTGATTTTGATTTTTGAATACGTTATTTATTCATATTAAAAAAAAAAAAAAAACGTTATAATTGGTGGAAAAAACTACATTTTGAGGACAAAACTATTATTTTCATTCACGATTTAAACTGTCTGCATCAAAAGCATCATTTAACAAGATTGGAAAGTGCCTCACAGCTTAATGAAGCAAATGATATTTTCTATATCATTAGAATGCTTCAAATTTTGAATATAGTTTGATCATAAGCAATGATTACGAGTACTTTATAATTTATACATAAAATATCATTCTTTATGATTTGAATAATATCTAAATATATGTTTTTATTAAATAATTCTTTGAAATTCTTGTTAACTAAATTTTCTCTATCAATTTATATTTCGAAAGGAATTTATGATTTTAATTAAATTTTTTATTTGAAATGATCGAAACTTATTGATATGATTTTACTTTTTGCACACACAAAAGCTTTTCGCAAAGAAGCTTTTTTTTTATAAAAAAAAAATATTCAAAAATAAACCTTTTTATAAAAAAGTCACTTTTTTTTAAAAAACAAATTTTTTTCGAAAAAGTGTATGCTTTCAGATATAACTTATACACATCAAAATAAATATGTTTTATAAATATAATTCTTTATTTTCAAAAAGGAAATCCCTTTTTCTCCGAGCTCTAATGATTTTGAATCTTTTTGATGTTATTTAAAAGGTTTGGTTCTAGCGAATCAATATGATGAATATTGGAAAGCGTTTCATAAATAAATTGCATTTGATTATTCATTTTTGTTTAGCCGCTGATGTCGGTTTTCTCTATTTTTCTTTATGATCTTAAAAACTCAAAATTAGAAAATTTTTGTTTTTTATTATGCATTAATTTATTTAAAACATATATTTTATATAAATTTTGTTGTTTTTCCTTGAAAAATAAAGATAAATCTAATTTTATATTTGAATGATTATTCAAAACTCAAAGGGTGTTGTAAATAATTTGAATTGAAAAAACAAAATAGAAATATCTTATTATAAATATATTTATTATTATCGAAATAATGTATTTATATTCATATACATATTAATTAATATTTAAAAATAAATTATAATAATTAATTCTAATATTTTAACGAAGATATTTTAAAAAAATGCTTTCAATTCAATCTTGCTACGACTCTGATGAAGCGCTATGACATTTTTGAAAGAACGTTATATCTCGATACTAAATGTCAAATTGTCACATAAGATTTAAAATTTTATATAGGGCCGGAAGTATCATAATTTTTATTTTATATAACATGCCATTTGTTTCTTATATAAAAAATTATAACTGATAGGAAATTTTACAATACTAATAAAATTTTCGTAACATATACAAAATTTTCGTAACACATACAAAATTTTCGTAACAGATACAAAATTTCGTTATAGATAAAAAATTTTGTTATAGATGATTTTTTTTTGTTTTAGATAAAAAAATTTCGTCACATACCCATTATTTCTACATGCTAAGATACTTTTCCCGATTGAATAAATTAAAATTTTTTTCTCACAAATTTTCAATTATTTTTTTTTTACATTATTCAGAAATTTTTCAATATATATTCAAAAAATAATAAAAAGCTAACAAATAAACGACAATTCTTTTTTCCATTGAAATTTTTTCAAAAGAAATAAAAATATGTACGTTAAAATTGTATAAAATATCTATAAAAAAGAGTTTTTATATTTAAAAAAAAGTTTCTTGCAAAAATCAATTTTGAAATTAATTTCTCATTGAAAAGAAGATTTGTTTACTGATGTAATTTTTTTAGAAGATTTTTGAAATTGATTATTATTATTAATATGTTTTATTAAAACAAAGTTTCAATGTGATGTTTATATATAAAAGATGTTAATGACAACATTACCATTTTGTTTTGATATGCTATTTCTGAAATTGGATATTTCTCATATAGAAAATCATGTTTTAACCATTTAATATTTCAAAGAGAAATAGATTTTGAAAAACAAAAATGATATATTTATGATACTTGATGAATTCTTTCGAGGATTAAACAATAATGGAAAATGAAAATTTTAATTTAATTGGAAACTTGTTGATTATTAATTCAGTATAAAGATTTGGCTGATTTCAACGGTAAAATCATAATCACACGAATATGATGACCATTTTTGGTGATGATTTTTTGTACAGATGATTTTATTAAGATATTCAATTATTTATAATATTGATATTTAACTTGTGTTAAATTTTGATATAACATTTAATATACTATATATATTATATAAATATAAAAGTAATTCTTAAATATTTACTATTTATTTATATATTTCAATTTTTTAAAAAATTTATATTTAAACTTTTTCTATGCTTTTTTGGTTTTTATTTAATTTATAGTTAATATTTGAATTGAGAATTGAAATATTTGTATATGTTTTCTAAAATTGAAATAATAAATGCAAATAATCATCATAAAATAGGTGAAAAAATTCAGAGATATCAGATATTTTTAAATTTAGTTTATTTTGCTATTTACTATATAAATTATTTAGTAAAATTACCCAAGCATATGCTTATCACATTGTGTGCATGTTTTATATTATTATGCATTCTAAAATTATTGAAAGATTTGGTAATTTATTATTATAATTATGCATATATGTTCTATTCATATGTGTACCAGCGTTTCCTATTTATGCAAATAACTTTATAGAGAAATCTCTGTGAGAGCCGCGATAATCTAATAGAATGATGAGGAGCAAATATCTCGTGTTCGTTGCGCTCTTGTTGTTGGCGAAGGTTCGAATTTGACAAGGACAAAAAAAAAAAAAGAATTTTAAAATGTCATAAAAGTGAATCTCTGTGAGAGTCGCGATAACCTAATAGAATGACGAAGAGTCAACATCTCGTGTTCTTTGCGCTCTTGTTGTTGGCGAAGGTTCGAATTTGACAAGAAAAAAAAAATTGAATTTGAAAATGTCATCAGAGTGAATCTCTGTGAGAGCCGCAATAATCTAATAGAATGACGAGGAGTCAATATCTTGCTAATATTTGCCGCTGCATCCTTTTTGAAGAGTGTTTATTAACATTTAAAAAATAAGTTGGTCGATCTATTGTAAACGTTCTCTTTAAAATAAAAAAAAGTTATCTATAATTCCTCATAGTAATTACATTTTATAATTTAATATTTATATATATATTTAAAAATTAATATTATATTTATTAAAATTAAACAGATAAAAAAATTATTTATAGCAGGAACATTGGTATTATATTTCAATATAAATCAAATATAAAAAAGCAAATATATTTGATTTTTTAAAATAATTTTTTATTATATAAAAGAATTAAGAAACATCTTTATTTGAAATACCAAAAAAATAATTTATTATATAAATTAATTGTATTCAAATGGAAATATCAAGAAAGTTTAAAATATGAATTTGAGTTTATTAACAATTCCTTATTTTCTGTTTATGACAATTCTTTTTGAATACATATTTCAAAATAAAGAGAAAATTGAATACTATTCAATCGGGAAAAGTATCTTAGCATGTAGAAATAATGGGTATACTATTTTTTTGTTACAAATACCAATTATTGGTTATTAATAAATGATTTTTGTATCAATAACATATTTTTTGTTATTGATATAAAATTTTGTTTTTTAGGAGTTTTTCGAAAAAAAAAGTTTTTTCGAAAAAAATACAATTTTTCAGAAAAAAGTTGATTTTTTGGAAACATTTTTGTGAATTTATTTGGCCGTACGATCAAAAATCATTCAAAACGTTTTCCGAAAAATCTACTTTTTTCGGAAAAACTTTATTTTTTAAGGTACAAATCCAGTACGTTACGTAACCGCCATTTTTTTTGACACTTTATAAGAAAAAATCGACATGTTATATAAAAAATCGAATATCTGACTATTTTTTACATAACATGTCATTGAATTAAGAAAAATGTAAAATAAATGTCAAAAACACACCTTGTCAATTTAAACTTTTTCAAAGACCCCCATCTATTCAAATAATAAACGTTCTCACTTACAAAAAATAACGTACTGGATTTGTACCTTAAGCAAAAAGTATTTTTTTCGAAAAACCCCTTTTATAAGAAGTAAATTAACGTCTTTTTAAAACTCTAATCTCATTTTTTCGTTTCAGCATTGGATTATATACATTCAAATCAATAAATATTATTAAATTTCTTTGTATAATCATTTTATGAATGCCTCTTTCTATATATTATCTATTTTATCATTAATATTTCATTCAATGTTTTCAATTATTACAAAAAACAAAAGTGATATAAAAATAAGAGCAATTGTTCAGCCAATTTTTAGAATAAATAGCTTTTTATGATATGACACGCTAACATATATAATATTCTAATATATTCAATACTTTATGCATTAGAAATAAGTTGATTATAATTTTCTAAATCGATACGATTAATAAAATGCATTATAATTTTTAATTCGTACTTAGTTATATAACATATTTTTTTTAAAAATATGAGTTGAATTAACGTCTTTGATTCAGATTAAGTGAAACAAGTTTTGAAGATTCAGATTAAGTGAAACAAGTTTCTTGCCTGTAGAGATTGCAAAAAGCATACTTTTTTGAAAAAATAAAGTAAAAATTTTTTTTTCTAATATCTTGATATTTTTACTCATTTTTAAACATATACCAGATATTTAGAAAATGATTTTTCAGCTAAAAAATAGAATATTTAAAAATGGAATTCCAAATCCTTAAAATTAACAATTGTTTAGAATTCTCACAGGATTTATTTTTCAAAGAATATTTGTCCATCCCAGAACTTTTTCTATTTATTTAACCAAATATGCAATCAAAAGAAACTCAAAAAACATATTGGTTTTCTATTTTTTTTATTTTTGAAGAATCAAAAGAAAAAAAATTTTTTAATTTTTATTATCTAGTTCAGTTTTTTTATTTTAACCTAAATATTTTTTCTTATAATTTGTTTTATTTAACAAGATAAAAGGAAAAAAAATATATAATTATTTCTGAAAAAATATTTTTCAGTTAATTTCATTATTAAATTCTTTTATATTTGAAATACTTTAAAATAAATATTAAAGTTGATTTAAACATAATTGAAATGTTTATCGATTATCGAAAAAATACTTAAAGCATTGAAAAAATAAACTATATTGAAAAGTTAAATAAAAATAAAACCCCATATATGTAAATTTTATTAATTAAATTACTATTAATATTTATTTTAAATAGTATTAATCTTTTAGAATTGAATTTATATATTATATTAATAGTTTCTCAATTTAATCGAAAAGAAATGAAAAAGATATTTAAAAAAAAATGTATTTTTATTTTCGAAATTTGAATACTAAACAAAATTTATCATTATTAAGAAATTTCATCAAAATTGTTCAATTTGAGCAAAAAATTTCTCAATTAGGATTCTATTTTTCCATATCAAAATGGTATCACGGTATGCTACATTGATTGACAATCAAAATATATAGGCTTTACTCAAGAAAATCCAAAAAATGCAATCATATTTCTTTTTCTGATTCATTTATTAAAATTCCTGATATAACGAATTATTAGCGACATATTAACTAGTATGATCATACCTTTTCTAAATGTTAAAATTGCTTCTTTCTAGAAGATCCAACTACCTATATGAAAATAATTGAATTTTTTTCAATGGTACGATATTCCAATATCATTTTCCAAATGAATATTTTATATTTATTTTCATAAATTATGTACATTAATTGGAAATCTTCGGGATTTTATATATTTTCAATATTGGTTCAATAAAATCAACAGATAAAAAAAATATGTCTTAAATTGTCGATAAAAAGTTCTCTTAATTTCATGTATGACAGTGATAGACCTACAAAACTACATTCACTTTTATATATAATTAATGCATATTTTGAATATAAACTTTTTATTAGTAAATACTTATTCATTACATGATCCAAATATCTGATTTTTTCACTTTTTTATGCAATCATTTTCTAACCAATTTATTGGTATGATCAAAAAATCTCGATGATTTCACGTTCATTAAAACATAATACACAACTAAAAATTCATTAGAAAATCCTGTGGGATTTGTTTTTTTGGGATTGATATAAGAGGAGCTTTGAAAATATTGAATACCTATAGAAATAAATTCAATGCATATTCAATACTTTCTGTGCAAAGTCAATTTTTTCAATTAAATTTAAATCCAATTGAAAAAATTTGGATTTAAATGATGAGATTTGCCAATACTTTCTGTGCAAATTCAACTTTATCCTTAAACTTCACAAATATAATAAATATAAATATCTTGGAAATATATAAATAAAATCCTAAAATATACTTTTAAATATTTATTATTATCTAGGCTTTAAATACTGGTCATTTTGATCTCAAAATGACCAGTTAAACCTCTTTTTATTTAATTTTAATGACCAGTAATCGAAAATGTCCAATTATAATTTTTTTGAAATGAAACTTGAACAAAAATTTTTTTAATTTTCTTGACGGTTAGAAGGTCAATAATTCTCGAATACAATCAATAATTGAATCAATTTTTTATATCACATTACAGCAAATAAAAAAAAAAAAAAAAAAAAAAACTTTTTCAATGTTCAACTTTTTGAAAAAAGATATAGATTTAAATTCTTGACTTTTTGATAGGAGATCGTTTTTTCAAATATCTTCTTTTTTATATGCAAAACGAGAATGACCAGTATCAAAAAAATTGCAATATCCATCATTTAAATTTTCAACTTTTTGATAATAGACCGTTTTTTCAAAAAATCCAAAATGACCAGTCATAACGAGATGTCAGCCTAATTTAACTCAAAAAGTATATGTGGCCAAAAAAGTGGCATGACCACTCCGACCATTTAAAGCCTAGATTATTATTATATATATAAATTAATAATTGAGTAAAATATAAATTATCATACAAATGGGAGTGTATTTACCTTTACTATAACAAGAAATTTGTATTAAATACAAAAATTTTGTAAACAATACAAATATTTCGTATTAAAAACCAAATTTTCGTAACACATACAAAATTTTCGTAACAGATACAAAATTTCGTTATAGATAAAAAAATTTTGTTATAGATGATTTTTTTTTGTTTTAGATAAAAAAATTTCGTCACATATACTATTTTTTTGTTACAAATACTAATTATTGGTTATTAATAAATGATTTTTGTATCAATAACATATTTTTTGTTATTGATATAAAATTTTATTATAGAAAATTAAAATGATGACATATTGGGCCCTTAAAAAAAAGCATTCTGAAAAAATCGAGTGATTGTAAAATAACTAAATCTCTTATTAGTTCTCAAGAAACTTGTACTTTTTTTACATAATCCTCAGCTAGACTTGTTATTCTCCGATTATCGAGATCGATAATTGATTGACTTTTTGATATCGATACATAAATATGCACAGATTCTCGAGATCGATTTCAGAGATCGAGAATTTTTTTTCTCAGCTTTTGATATCAGAATTTTCAATTAAACTTTTTGATAAATATATGATCGTATTTAAATCTCAAATATTTCATAAAAAAGAATGTATTTTTCTGATTTTTATCTTAAAATAAACATCAATACATTCTATTATTTATTTTTAGATATAATAAAATCACAAATGCCAATTATAAAAAAAGATAAATCTGTTTGAGATCTCGAGATCTCGGTAATTGATATCAAGTTTACAATTATTTTTATATCACATTTCATACCTGATATCTTGATAATCGATAATCTCGATATCAGATTTTAAAACTGATAATCGAGTATCAGATGAAAAAAGTGACGTTTTTGATATCGATTCTCAAAATAACAAGTCTAAATAAAATCTGAAACATCTTTTCAAACACAAACTTGCAAAATGATGACATATTGGGCCCATAATTAAAAACATATAAAACGATGTAAACTTTTTAAATGGTTTATATTTTCAAAAAGTTATATAGGGTTTTTATTTTTTGAATATTGAATTTACAAAGATAAATAAAATATGTATTTCTGATGAGAATGAACATTTCATTTTATTTGATATTATGGTTTTTAATAATTGAGTCTTTTTCTAAAACATTCTAAACAATATGACTTGATATTTTGATAATCTTTGATATTAAAGAAAAATTTAGAATAGCTCTATATTTATGTCTCTATTTTTTGATATTTCAACTTTATCGAGTTCATTATGACTCAGTCCTTAAATATTATTTTAAAATCATTGATCATAACATTATCTTTAATAATAAACTATAAGAATTGTTCACATATACTAATCACAAGTCTTTTAATGCTTATAAACTTTATATTAAACCAAAAAAGTTAAATATTTGAAATAAAAATTATTTAATTCGTGAAAAAAAAAAAAAAAAATATTGATGATAATAATTGCAAAAAAATACAATAGATCTCAATTCCAAATAATTATCATTCGCAGAACTTTTCCCTGTCATTCTAATTCTAATATATCTGAAAATAAGTACGGCTAATTGCATATTTTGAACAGTAAATGTGCAAACTTTATATTCTCCAGCAAGACTTTTATCATCATAATGGGAATCAATTAACATTCAATTATAATTATCGTTTGAACCTTCTATTACCCAAGATGTAAGATAAGAAGGATTAACATTCTTAGATGATTTAATTGAATATCAAAAAACACTAGCCACGTAGTCTTTGAAATCAAAACAAATGTAGGAATTAGGAGCATTTTCAGAATCATAAATTAAATCACAGATATCACTCTAATTAACAAGACATGAAAAACTTGCAGTTTTATATTCACCTTTATGCTTAAGTATGTTACCAGATATTTCAATAATTCCTTTATCGTTGATATTTGATTCCTTTTTGTGAGTTCTGAAAAAATTCCATCAAAAGCATTAATCCCATCATAAACCTTTTGGAAAATAAAATTATTAGCAGTGAAATTATATGGCAGAAACGGGGGCGCGTACTTGTGGTTGCGAAACAACTTGAACTTCTGTATATCCTTCGTTTCTCCCAAACAACTTATGTTTTTTAAATTAACGTTTTTTATCACTTTTTCAAATTATTAAGTGACTACATACAAAAAGTTTAAAATTTTACATTATAATTTACCAAGAAACCAAATTATTTTGGCGTTATCCTATATTTATCTGAGATAATCTTTATAAAAATGTGTCAATTATCATATAATTTGGAGAACATAAGGAAATATGGTAATCACAGAAAGCTTTTTTGCGCCTGATTCAAATTATCTTAATTATTCAGCTTCATATTTATTTATACTGTATTTCTTTATTTATATATGCATTTTTATATTCAATTGCACCTTTATAAACCGTTTTCCCTTGTATTTTGGCTAGGATACCAATTTTTTTCTCTTTAGGATATTCAACTGTAGATACATATAAAGGAATTACATCACCTGCTTTTAAATTGTTTCCTTGTATTTAACACTCAAAATTTGATATGACAGAAAAAGTTTGTCTTCAATCTATATTTTAGACAATTTCAAAGAAACCTCAACTATAGATTAAATAATAAATAAAAAAAGTATATGAGATAAACTGTAAAATATTTATATATTTTTAAAAACCAAACAGAAAAAAATAATATCAATTTATACCATCTTTCATCATGAAATAAAAAATATGCTTTTAAAACATTTAACAATGGACTATTTAACTAAGGCATCACTGGAATTTCAACTTCTGTACAGATTGCTGAGTAATTGGATTGCAATATTTATGAACTGCATGGGATTTATGTAGTCTGTATAATCTAATCTTCTTTTTGTCAATTTTGGTTAAAAAAGGATGCTCAAGAAGATCAATCAAAGCAGGCCTTTTCTTAGGATCAATTTGAAAGATTTTTTCAATAAAGTCTTTAGCTTCTAAAGAAATTGGATTCACTTGAGGAAATCTGTAATCACAATTTTTTATTTTCTCTTCAATTGTATCTTGATCTGGTCCTTCAAATGGCAACCGACCAGTTAACATCAGAAAAGCTGAAATACCTACAGCCCAAATATCCACCTCGAAACTATGTCCTTTAATTCCATCTTCATCAAGCATTTCTGGACTCATATATGCTGTTGTTCCACATACCATGTAATTCTTTTGGTGTTTGTCTTTCATCAATGAAGATAATCCGAAATCAGAAATTTTGACTTTTCCATCAGAACCAATTATAAAATTCTCTAGCTTAATATCATGATGAATAATTTTTCGATTATGGAGGTAAATGAGGCCGTTAATTACATCTTTCAAGATTTGGCGGGTTTCAGGCTCAGATAGATGTTTTGCTTTTCTTTTTAGCATGTATTCTAAAATAGTGTTACCAGGACAGTATTCCAAGACAATATATTGATGCGATTTATCGGAAAATGCGAGTTTGAAACGAACAATATTTGGATGATCAAGATTCTTCTGTATTGCTATCTCATTCTTCATTTTCTCTAAGATGATTTGTCCCTTCTCGTTGTTATATTGCTTCGTAGAAATAATTTTCATTGCATAGATTTTGTGAGTATTTAAATGTAATACTTTCCGAACAACTCCATATGTGCCTTTACCTATTTTTTGGTGTATTTCAAATATATCACTTGTTCCATTTTCACGTGCATATGTAATATGTGGATATGTCATAATCTAATATGAATTTTTTGTGATTTTTCTTGATGAGATTTTATCATTTAAAATTCAATGCAATTCAATTTTACAATAAAAATCAGTTAAAATTATTTAAACGTTTAGCTTTTATTTGAAAGTTCTCAATTTTAACATACATTTTATAAAAATTATATTCAGGGTCAAATAATCATTATTTTGTATCTTCTTCTTTTTTCCTTAATCAGAAATGAAAGCTATTTTATATGTTATAAATATTCTTATCAATTTTTGAATACTAAAAAAAAAAACGAGTATATAAATAAGGTGGCTTATCTTTACAATAAAATAAAATAATGAAAATTTTTTCGATTATTTTTAAATTAATTGTTTATGAATAATAATTTGTATTTTTAGATCTTTAAACTATTTGAATAATTAATACCATTTATAAATTTTAAAAAAAATATGAAACAAATAATTCTTTATTAGGTAACTTCATTTGGAATATCCGATATATCCGGTGTTTTTTTAAATTGATTTTATTCATCTTGATGATTTCTGTGTTAAAGAAGAGCAGAGTGATTCCAAATGAGTAAAATAGCTGGAATCAATATTAAAACTTCGGCCTTGTTGTTGTATCTTGTGTCTGCATCACAGTCTTCATAAAGTTCAGGTGCCATGAAGTGAAGTGTTCCAACTCTTTTCTGTGATGTTTCAAAGTTTTTCGCTGATGCTGACGTGTCTGCTCTTGCTCAGTAGAATGTTTGCTGAATAATTTCTCATTCTTAAGATCATCTCTCTTCCTTGATTTAGCGAGTTTCTTGTTTTCTTCGTTTTTTTTTTTTTCTTTCAGCTTCATTTTCATCACCAACACGTTGGCCACTTTCATGTGTCTTATCCTCAATTTCTTCAAGATATTTGGCTTTAATGGCATTTTCTTTATCTTTAACATGCGACTCACATTCACTTAGTTATTGTAATTGTATCGATGAATTCCAAATTCCTAAGATTCTAAACTTGTGCAAATTGATAAAGTTGAAGAAGATTCAAAAAAGTTTTTTTGTTTTTTTCAAGCTCAATGTCTTTACTAATAAAGCATACATGCAGATGAAAATTATTTAAAAATTATGATAATTATTAAAGACAACAAGGTCTCATAGCTCAATAGGTAGAGCAGCGTGCTTATAACACGAAGACCTAGGGTTCGATTCCCTTTGGGACCAATTTTTTGGTTTATTTTTTTTTTGAACAGATTTGATTTTGAATAAAATATGCATTTAACTTATGCTAAATGGTCGGTGTACACTAAATTTAAAATGAAAAGCTAAATTCTTTATATAAAATGATCATTCCTTTTTTTACCTGAATTTGATATTCCAAACACATCTATACTTTCAATATAAATTTTTCAAATGTCGTAGTATTGGTTTCAATATATCATAGTTATAAAAATTACTGCAAAATTTTTGTTTTAATTATTTTTTTTTTTTTTTTTTTGCTTTTTTCTATCAAAATTTTTATTTGAAAGGAAATACTGCCATCAAAATGAAAAATTCTATTATAACAACTGATTTGAAATTTATTCATTTTAATTTATGTTTATCAGAAAGAAGAAAAGAAAAAAGCTAAGTTTCTCCAAAATATCTTCATTTCGAATTGGCAATTCGAATTTGAAGTTATTATTAATAAGAAATCATTTTTTAATTAGATTTTTATTTCGGATGCCCTTGACATCATGAACCATGAATCTAATACAATAAAAAACTTTTTTTTTTTTTAATTCTTATTATATTTTTATTCATGCATTATAAAAACTCAAAAAAAATTGATTTGTTTTGAATTTTATATAAAAAATTTATGTAATCATGAAATAAGCATTCAATCAACTTGAATTTCGCATCCAACATTAACAAAAAGTGAAGAATTAGCAGGAAGAAAAGATAAGCAATTTTTCTAACATTTGGAAAAGAAACAAGAAACAGATTTTGGCAACTATCGAACAAGTCACATCTACTTTCCAATACATCCCCAAGAAACTCGAAACATCTGAGTTCATTGCAATCATCAAAAGCGGCGCATTCGATATGTTTTTCTTTTTTAGGAATTATTATTGATTTAATTGAAGATCCAAAAAATGCGAAATCTTGAATTCTTTCAAGTTCAGAATCCTCAGAAATATTTACTGTCTGCAAACAATTGCAGTGTTGAAAAGCATATTTCTGGATGTATCTAATCCATGGCTGAATAGTCACTTTTTTAATGTTTCGACAAGCAAAAACAACCACATCAAAAACATTTGATTTTTTGTAACTTTTTCCAAGAATTATTCTTTGTTCATCAAATATATAATTCTTGTTGTCTTCGGAAAGAACGACATCACATAAATAAGGAAGACTATCACACCATCCTTCTTCCAAAACTTCAACTGTTTTTGGAATGAAAATACTATCTATATCTGAATGACTAAACGCATATTTATCAATTTGCACAAGTTTTGAATCTTCAGGAATTGTGAATTTATCGATGCAATTACAGTAACTAATTGAATGTGATTGAATGCACTTAATAGATGGTGGAATTATAATCTCAGAAATGTCACGACATGCAATAACAAGAAGATCAAATTCTTCTTTGTTTTTGTCACTTTTTCCAATGATTAATTTTTCTTCAAAATCGGCAAATTTAAAATTGTTATTGTCCGGTGAAATTTCAATAAATAATAAATCAGACATGCTTTCACACCAGCCTTTTCCTAGCTCCTCAAGATCCGATGGAAAATAAAGACTTGAAATGCTTGTTAATGCAAAT
>JAPFFF010000246.1:0-29129 GCA_039105265.1 Tritrichomonas musculus | reverse complement strand
AGCATCATTTACTGATGATCTTATATCAACAGCTCGCGAAAAGAGACATAGTACAATTGGCCAAGCTCTTGAAACTGGAAAAGAGATGAATGCCAAATATATTATCCTAACTCACTTTAGTCAACGATATCCAAAACTTCCTGTTTTTTCAAACGATATTTTTGAAAATGTAGCATTTGCATTTGACTATTTATCAACCACATACGAAAATATGCATGCTTTATGCAGCGTTTGCCCACAGATCTTTCAAATGATTCAAGACCTTGAAGCAAAAGAAGAAGCAGAAAAAACAGTTTAATAATACATACAATGTTATTTTTTGATAAAGATAATTTTTGCGCTAAAGAGTGACAATTTGTTTCAATTTTTTAAATATAATATTATTAAATTGTTATCAATTTTTTTTTGTTCAACATGCATCAATCGACCATTATAAACAATTTAAGCCTTTTTACTAATTTCTTTAGTTTTCAAGAGAGCAAATTTAAGATAGGAGTTTAGATTTTTTTTGATTTTTTAAATTCAATGGTTCAGTTTCTGAGTAACAATTGAATAATTCAATTTACCATTCAATTTATTGAAAGTTATTTTTCAAAATCTTAAGAAATTGAATAGAAAAAACGTTAATTAAAAATCCCATAATCCAATGAACCAAACATTTCTTACACAACAAAGACAGAATATAACAACATTCGAGAAAAAATATCTGCAGAGAATTGGAAATACTGGGGACAAACGTATTGGCCTTCCAGGCTTGTCACCTCAATTAGTTGATAAACAAAAAGAAATGGAACAGACAAACAAACAACTAGAAGAAGCCAGAAATAAATATGAACAATGGAAGACCAATTTTCAGAGCAAGAGAGTTGAAATAGAAAAAAAACAACAAGCACTTGCTGAACAAAAGAAAGACCTTGACAATTTTGCTCAACATCAAAACCAAGAACTCGAAAAAACAAAAACAAGAAGAAAGGATGAAATTAAAGAAGCAAACGAAATTGAAATCCAACTTCGACAATTATCAGAAACAGAAGAACAAAAAAGAGCTCTTAATGAACAATTAAAAGCTGAACTTGAAGAATTACAACCATGTGCAGACTATCTTCAGTCTGTTGTTGAGTCATGCACTTCATTTGATAATATCGATGCAATTTTACATCGTTATGAAACTTTAGCAGAAACCAGATCAATATACTTAGATCAATACCAACAATTAATGTCAACTTTTGGAAATGACCATATTCTTCTTCAAAAGCAACTTGAATTTCATAAAAGTAAATTGATTGATTCAACAATGAAATACAATGAAGCAATATCACAAATCAAACAAATAAAAAAAATTAATGAATACAATAAAACATCTCTTATTAAAGATGTCCAAAGAATAGATGACAAAAAAACAGAACTTGCTGCCATTAAGACATCAATCAAAACAATTTACAATAGAGCTCTGAACAAATCTTCAGCAACTGTTGATCAAATTCAAAAGAAAAAAGGCGATGTTGACGAAGAAGCAATGCTAGAATATATTAAAAATAGATTTAAAGATTTGAGAGACATTATTAGTGAACATTCGAAAAGTGATAATCCAAGCACTCATATCAGTAGTCACTCAAAAACTTAATCAACTTTGTAACTTTATAATAATAATTTTGTTAATATTGTATATATTAAAGAATTTGGAGAAAAATACAGCTTTAACCACACTATTATTGTAATAACATCCATTTATAGTTGTATAATAAATATATTAAAATTTAATTGATAATCAATGTCTTCTTTTTTTTCCAACTATTTTCATTTTCCCTATATTTCGACTTCATTTTTTTTGTTTCTTCAATCACTGACTGATCATCATTAAAGACTCATTTCAAATCCACTTCCATTGTTATTTACAAAACATTTTCAATTGTAAAAAATGTAAAATGACTTTCACCAATAATCATCTTTTTTATTTTTGATAATTTTTTTGTTTTTTTTTTGAGGCATGCTGCAAATAAAAATAAAAAAGTGTAATAAAGAAAATTTTCTCCTGTCATAATGATTTCTCATTTATGTAATAAAGAAATCAGAAATTGGTCATAAAAGAAAATTCGCAATTGTGAATGATCATTGAATTTTTGATCATCATGTTAAAAGGTTCTAAAATCAATCAAAAAATAAAAAGAAATTTAATCCTCCAAAATAGCACTATTAGTATGTTCTAAACAAAATAATTGATTGTCATAAACAGAATAGAAACCTGTCATAAAGAATAATGAAACTTGTCATAAAAAAAACATCAATTCATCATTTTTAATATTGAAAATTTCAATTGAGTTCAATTTTGTTTTCAATTCATATTTTTTAATAAAATGCTGATTCATATATATTAATTCTGGATATATCATTTATTTTGATTCACAAACAAAAAGAAATTTAGATTCTCAAATGTTCTTCCCAAAACTTTTCTCAATTATCTAATAATATTTATCCTTCTATTAAATAAATGTTAATTATAAGAAAATTCTAATGAAAATGAAATTAGTTCGGAGCCAGAGCAAAACAAAAGCAAAATAAATAAAAATAACAAAAAGTAAATATATACAAATATATATACAAATAATTTACAAACATGGAAAATAGAAACTAAATAAACTTAAAATTAAATACAATTCTATTACCAAAGTATATAACAAGTGATTATTGATAAAATTGAGTTCGTACTGGATTGTAATTGCGTTGAGCAGTTTCAGATGGACTTTGGATACTTGATCTTGATCCTCTACTTACATTTCTAGGAGGAGTAGATTGAAACCTTGATTGAATCCTCTGATGAGAATTATTATTTTCGTGCATTTGATAATCGAATTGTCCGAACTGATCATTTATACTGTTCGTCATGTCAATATTCTTTACGATTGCATTATATTTTTCTTGAAGCTTGTCATATTTAACTTTGAGAGATGAGAATTGAGGAGCATAATCGTTTTCAATATAATCTTGAAGGTCTCTTTGCTGACCATCAATAATTTGAACTATTTCATTTTTAGTATTATCAAACTTGTCATGGACAGTTCCAAATTGCTGAAGAATATAATTTATTTTAGAAGTCATGTTCTCATCGAAAGCCTTAGCTTTATGAATAATATTTCTCGTTATTTCATTTGTTAAAACGTTATTATTCTGATTATTCGTAAATTGCTCGATACTAAAAAGAAGATCGCCAACGACTTTCTCTGAGGCAGAAAAGTCAGACATCGTATATTGCATAAATACAAGTTGAAGCGCTTCACACATTTTCTGCAAATTATCTAGTGTTTCGTTTTGAACATTGGGTCGAGCTTGCTTTTTGCGGCTTTTTTGTTGAGAAGCAAATTTAGAGGCAAGCTTATTTATTGAGGTTAATAATTTTTCTGATTCTCGCTCAAAAAGCTCATATTTTCCTTTAATATCTAAAAGCTGATTATTAGAGAGACTAAATTCATTCTGCAAACGCTCACAAGTTCGGCCTGATTCTCGTATTTGTCTCTTATAACCTGCAATTTCTTTATTCAATAAATCTTCGTTATTTCTAAATGATTGAATTTGTTGGCGCAGTAAATTGCTATCGTCCATTAAACGATCGTTATTACTTTGTAATGCTGACACTTGTTCTTGAAGAGAAATAGCTCGATCTGTTACTTGGTCTAATTGCTTTTTTAATTCTGGAACACTGTTTTCATTATTTTCGTTTTGCCCGAAATTTTGGTTTATTTTATTTAAATTTGAAGCATCCATTTCATTTGCTGAAACTTTTACTTTGAGTTTCGTTATTTCATTCTTCATATTGAATACTTTATTTAAAATTTCTTCTTCATTTGAACAACCACCAAAGAAATTGGAAAGTGATTCAACTAATTCACTTTGAGAAAGAGATTTAATTTTTAATCTAAGTTCTTTAATTTCATTTAGCTGGTTTCTAGATTTGCTTTCCTTTTTATCATTTTCAATTTTCAAAGATGAAACTTGATCTCTCAAATAATTTATTTCATTTTGCTTATTTTCTTGCATATCTTTCAAAGATTTGAGTGTGTTTTGAAGTTCATAATTTAATTGTGCTATTGTATTATTTTTAGATTTCAATGCTTCATCAAATTCTTCATGATTTAATGTTGCGTTGTTATTAGGTATTGATTGGACAGGTGCGATACTAGCTAAATAATCGTAGCGTGTATACGATAAACGGGATGCATTAACTTTAGGAGCTAGCTGAGCTTGTTGAATTGCAACCCTTTGCTTAAGACTTTCTTTTTCATTGGCAAGTTGTTGCTTGGAATCAATAAGAAATTGGTTCTCACGCTTAAGTCTTGAAATTTCATTTTCAAAAGATGATGTATCAAAAACTGGTGGAGGTTTTGGCTTCGATGCTTCTTTCGAAATTTCAATTAATTTGCTTATACTACTTTTAATATTTTCTGGGCTCGTATGGAGAACATCTGAAATTTCTTTAATTTGCTGAGCTGATTCAAAAAGCTTTGAAGAATCGTTCGAAATCTTGATTAATCTGTTTAACTCATCTTTTATATTTTGTGGGTTGGTATGAAGCATTTCTGAAATTTCTTTAATTTGCTGAGCTGATTCAAAAAGCTTTGAAGAATCGTTCGAAATCTTGATCAATCTGTTTAACTCATCTTTTATATTTTGTGGGCTGGTATGAAGCATTTCGGAAATTTCTGTTATTTGTTGTGACAATTCGTAAAATTTAGAAGAGTCACTTGAAATTTTAATTAATTTATTTAATTCATTCTTGATATTTGGTGGAGTTGTATGCAATATATCAGAAATTTCTTTTATTTGTGGAATTGAATCATAAATTTTTGAAGAATCTTTTGATATTTCAACTAATCTAGTTATTTCATTTTTGATATTTTGGGGATCACTATGCAATGTTTCTGAAAATTCTTTAATGAGTTTAGTTGATTCAAGAAGATGAGCTAATCTAAATTGAATATTTGAATTTTTTATTCCAAGCTGCGCCAAAAGCGAATCAAGAGATTGAAAATTATTATTTTGACCATTCAAATTTTGAATAATGAGTGAAAGCATTTGCCTGCAATTTGAATTGTCATTACGGAGAAAATCCATTTGCCCTTTTACACTATAAATTAAATGTGACATATTAGAAATTTTCAAATTTGTTGAATTTATCTTACTAAAAATATCATTAGCAAATTGCATTTCTAACTTTTGAAAACGACTTTCAACTTCAACTAGTTTATCTTTGACCATTTTATCTTCTAAATTTTTATTTATGCTTGAATTTAAAACATTATTAACGTTCTTTTGTCGATCCTGTTGCGTTTGAAAGTTTGAAAGCTCTTTGAGCGTTTTAGCTGCTAAAACAGCATATTCTCGAATGCGAATACTACTAATATTCTTCTCATTTTCTAACATATCACATAAAGATTCACCCATACTTGTCGCTTGAATCAAATCATTACAAATAATTTCAATCTTATCATTTATGTCATTGCTATCTGATGTAGAAACTCGCTGTATTAGTTCAAGAATATTTGGGTGTAACACCTCATTCATCACTCTTGAGACCGTTTACTAATTCATTAAATTAATTCAATTATTAAACGGCCACATTTTCATTTTTATTTAAACACAACATCAATATTTTTTTTTTATTTTTATGACTTAGGGCATAACTTCAAAATGATATGTACAATAATTTTCAAGTAAAAATCAATTAACATTTCATACTTTTATTATTTCGATTTTAATCACTTTTGTTTGAGAACATAGTAATATTGCCAATACTAATCAATAAACGATGAGTATACATAAACATTCGTTTACATAATTCTAATTTTCTCTGAGTGATTTATATTTAATTCGCTTTTGATACCGATAAAATAAATAATAAATAATAACTTTTAAATATTAAATATTAAATATACTGTATGCTATTTACTTTAGCATATGCAATATTACTAATAAAAATTAAAGATGATGCATATTTATTGTATAAAATCATAAGTGCTTAAAAATAATTATTTTGATTCGTTAATATCAAGAATCTTCTTCAGATGAGTATAAGCTAATGAACAAACATATGAAGGTGTCAGTATTTGCTCTATTGGCATATTATAATCAGACCCATGAATTAAATGATGAATTAATTCTGGCTGTATATTTTTCTTACATGTATCAATAAATACTGCATAAGCATCATAAGGAGTAATAACACCTGGACATAAAAAAACATGTTCAGTTTGATGTTGAATAATTTCAAGCATATAATCTGTAGCTTGCATTACTCTTGAACTTTTCTCTTGATGCAAGTTTGAATTATCCTGCGGATCTGACATAAAATGAAATTAATGTTATATAATAAAATATAAAAAGATTGAATATATATTTGTTCGTTAAATTAAAATAACATAAAAAATTTTCTAATAACGATCAATATAATTTTTACATACAATGATAACTTTAAAAGATCATGTTGAGAGTTTGCTGAATCAAAAGTATGCAGGCAACCTACTTTTCTTAAAAAATGCTGTTCGCAAATTCTCAAATTCCCTTCAAAATATTAAAACTTCATATAAAGCAGTTCATTTTGCTCTTGTTACAGTCCAATCACAAGAAGAGCCTCAAAAACAAGCAGCAAGAAGTTTATCCAACACATTGCGTGATTATATTTATTCTTCGCTTACATTTTGCACAGAATACAACGAGTATATACCAAAACCTTCAACTGAATTTGAAAATTTGTTTCTTCGCTCTACAGTAATCGAATTCTTTTCTCGACAAGATAGCCTCTCTGCTGATATAAAAGAAGTTTTTGACAATTCTACAGAAATGTGTCTTAGAATGGCAGCAAAGTACCAAGGTATTCGTCCCCAGTCAATGAAAGGCAACAAAGGTCTTCTTGATTTAATATCATTTCCTAATTTCTGTGAAATTGAAGAAGATATCGAAGATCTTCATGAAAATTTACAAAAAGGGAAATTACTTATTGATGATTTATATACTATGTACTTCAAATTCATTGACAACTCTTCTGTGTTTATGACAGAGAAACCTGATCCAGTTGTTGAACTTGAAAACTTAGCATCAACAATGCGTGAACAACTTGATGAATGCGAGAAACTCTTTGTAAAAAAGACTTCTCTTTTCAAAGTTTTATATAACAGGCTTGATCCAGAAGAAAAGTTGGAATTTCAAAGGCAACTGACGGCTGAAAAACCTCAAGAAGAAGAAGAAGAGGAGGAAGAAGAAAGTCCCGATATTTTATCTCGTTGCTCAATTTTTTAATAATCAACAATAATAAATGTTTGAAGCAATCTCAATTTTGATTTTTATTAGACTTTTTAACATTTCAATAGAAAACATCAGATTAGAAATATCTTGCTAAATAAACTATGTTGTCTGCTAATAAAAAAAGAACAATCAGAATTTTAATAAAAACAAATTAACATACCGATGCTTGCTAATATCAACAACTTTGCAAACAATTAAAGCGTTACGTCTTATTGCCATTTTCGTTTTCAAGTTTTTCTAGAAACATATCTATTTCATTAATTAATTTATCTTTATCTTGCTTAGACGGCGTCAATTTAGGAGCATTAGGCATTATAATAATTTTTGATGATGGGGAAGGAATTGCTTTCTTTTTTGGTGGAGTTCTAATCCTGAGAACGTGAGATTCAAAACCTTTAATGGAAGATGTATCTACTTCTGTTGAAGGTGAATAATTGGAAGGATTCCATTCATCATTTTTAATTAAACTAGGTGATGATGACTTCATGGTGGAAGTATATAAAATATCACGAGATTTATCGGATGCCAATTTTGCTGATAGGATTAATTCTGCCGTTTGCAGGTCTTCCTTTTTTTTTAGCTCATACCTATATCTTATTGAACTCGTACTTTGGGGAGTTCTTGCATGACGAGAGTGAATATTAGAATAATTATTGGTATTTGAATGATCTTTAACGGGCGTTCGTTGAGAAAACTCATATGAATGAAGTTCAGTATTTGAATGATTCAGCGAGTTATGCGATTTTGCTTTCCAACTCATATTAAAAACTTATAAATATAAACGCCAAAATTTTGCCAAACTTTTTAAATTTTTATTTGGCCCCTAAAAATATAAAATACGTTTTCAATTAAGATATCCTAAATTCCCTATATATAAATGTCTAACAAGAGGGAACTTTTATATCATTTAAAAAAGGTTCAAAGTCTAACAAGTTCAATTCCCTACAAAAATCATAATGCGAAAAGGAAGAATCGAAAAACCAATTTAAAGAAGAAGACAAAGAATTCAAACTTGGAAGATGATTTATATGAAGCAAATATATATTTATCGCATAATACATCTAATAAAGACGGCGATTTAGATTTCTACTTTGCATTATTTCATCGTGAACAAGAATTTAAAAAATATATTCAAAAACTTAAACTACAAATTTACTTTATTCGCTGGTGTCATAGTTTTGAACTTAAAGTTTTAAATCGAAAACATCCAAAACACTATTATAATCCAAAAATTTCCTCTTTCGTTGACCAATTCCCTTCAACCTATCAAGAACCATCAATTAAATTGAAAGATACATCCAAAATATCTCAAATCCCTTTACCAGTTCCTACCTCTGAAAAAATTGTAGATGCAGTCAAACGTGTATCAAAAGCTCACCGTAAGTCAATTCTGGAAAAAGAAACACAATCTCAAAATGATAAAAAGATATCAAAACAAGCTGAAATATTGGCTGCACGTATAAGACAAGATTTTTATCAAGACACAGATTCAATTAATGAAGACAATGATAATTATGATGAAGATCTTTTAAAATTTACATCTGAACTTCTTTCGAAGCGGGCTATTTCAATGAAAAAACGTACTGAAAATGGAACTAAAAATAACTCCAAATATTCATATGAGACAATAAATTCATTCAAAAAAAAAGCTGGGTCCAAAATAAATATAGATGATACTTCAATATCAAATTTATCAACTGATTCATCTAGTTCAAAATTAAATACTACAAAAAAGCATAAATCAAAAGAACAAATAAAAAATTCTTTAAAGGTTAGTCCTGCATTTGAACTTCATACAAAGCGAGCCAAGAAAACATCAAACCCAAAGTTAACATCAAACCAAATTTCAACTGAATCTTCAACTTCATCAAATATTAACATAAATCCTAAATTTAATGTTGAAACTGTAAGTACTGCTGATTCATCTTCAAATAGTAATTCTAAAGATATTTCAAATAATAATAAAAAAGATAATTTTTTTGATTTTGATCCATTCACTTTTGAAACATCTAAATCAAAAAATAAAAAGAGCACTATTCAAAGCAGTATATCTTCTGAATCAAGTCAAAATCAACAATTTAAACTGATGCAAATAGGGCAATCAGTTATTTCTATAAAGCCAGATAAATTGAAAATAGTTAATATAAGCGATCAAGATCAATCTTTACCCCCTATCTCTTCAAATATTGAAAATAAATTTTTCCAATTTTCAAATAATGAATATAACATTTCAGTCCCACCTTCACAATCTCCAATTCAATCTCAAACACAAACAATATCAGCTTCTTCATCATCATCTTCCACTACCACTACAAAATCGCAAGATAAAGATAATTTAATACCAAATAATCTGTTACTAGAAGAAGATTCAAGTTCACAGACAGAAGTAAATACAGGAATTGATCAAACAGATTTAAAAATCGAGCAATCACCAAATCTTCATAATCAACATGATAGCTCCCTTGATTTAATTCAACCAAAAACTCAGAACAAACCTCACATTAATTCAAATACTAATAATATAAATGAAGATGACAATTCAAGCGATTTGGATTTTGATCTTTCTGATTTAAAATTACCCAAAAGCATAAAAACTAACAAAAACAATCAGCCATCAAATTCTAAAATGAAATTAGTAAATGTAGAAGAAACAAAAAATACTAATCCCAATCAGTCTAAACCAAAACAAAGCAATTCATTAATAAATGAAGATGAAAATGAATATAATGAATTTTCTAATACTAATTTTAATGTAAATAATGAAAAAGCTACCAAAAAATACCAAAATAATGTTACCAACACAAATTTAACAGTTTCGTTTGATGATATCAATAAAAATAATTTGAATTCCATTAAAACCGTAAATCAACAAAATTCTTCAATCACGTCTAAACCTGAATCAAATATTTCCAAAATCCCAGAAATAATAAAAGACGAGGCTATTTTTGAAGAAGAAGAAGAAGAAGTTGAATCAGAGGTTCTTTTTGAAAAAAGTTTTCAAACCGAAAAGAAAGAAAAAGGAATAATAAAACCTAATTCTAACAATCAAAAAGAAGATAAAACTAATGAAGAAATCGGATCTTTCAACAATGATATTGATGATGCAAATTCTCAACAAAATAATTCATCAAAAGTTCATTTTTCATTCAACGAGCAAGAAAACTCAGCTAAATTCGATGACATTCTTCATGAAACAAATAAAGAAGATGAAACAGAAGATGAAATTAAGCTGAAAATCGACCTTCGTGATAACAATAAGAAAAAGAAAAAAAGAAAAGACGATTTTAATCTTAAAGATATTTTACCATTATCTATTCTTGATGAAATAATGGACAATAATTCGTCGAATAGCGACTTTGATGATAATACTGATAGAAAATTAAATAATTCAAATAATCTTTTCACATCAGATGAAGAAAAAATCATTCAATCTTATTTGTCCAATAGCGACGACGACAATGATGATGTAAATCAAGAAGTATATAAAGAACAAGAAAATCAATTAAATGGAAGTGATATTCTCGAAATGAACAATACAAATATTGAAAGTAATAGTAATTCAAGCACACCTCCAAATACGAAAAATAAAAGTAATCAGAAATCCTCGCCGCTTTCTTTGTCAAGTGGGTACGACGATGATTCTTCATCATCAGAATCCTATATTGACAAACTCAAGAAAATATTCCCAAATCTTGATCTTGACTAATTTCCTTTTGTTTTTCTAAATATATTATGTATCTCGAAATGTTTATTTTTTGAAAATCTATTTTTACATTTTAAGGTCAATAACAGCGGTTTTAAACGTCATTATTTTTAAAATATGAATAAACAGGACATTAACCTCAATTCATCAATAAAAAAACTTTTAGCAGAAAAATTCCCATCCGTAAAGGCCAAAAACCCAGCAACTAACGCATTGGCCATTTGCGCTTTAAACGTATTTTTTTTAATTCTAATTTCAGTTTATTGAATTATTGGTTCAAGCAACAGCTACTATATGCAATGATAAACAGAAAAATTTGATCACACAGAATGATGTTTTGGAAGCTCTTGACCAATTAGGACTACCTTCTATTTATGAAAAGGCAAAAGAAGCAAACCAAGAAATATCGAGTAGTATAAAAAAGAAGAGAGAATCTTGGAAAGCATTAAAAACGCCTGAAAATAATTTAACAGAAGAAGAAGCAACTCGAATTCAAGAAGAACTTTATAATGAAGCAATTAGATGCAATGAAGAAAGAAAAAAGAAAAAGGAAACGCCTAATATGAAAAACGATCCTTAAGAAATTGATATACAATTTTTTTATAATTCCATAGGAAAGTTAACAATTTTATTACGATTAATCTTTCTACCTAGACGCTTATTACTTTTTTTTTTGAAATTATTTATAAAAATAAAATAACGGAAGTTCAGAAAATCATTTTTATTCATAATAAAATACAAAATCATATTTCAAAGTGCTTAGTCCGTTAATAACAAAATACACTTTGAAATACATTAAAAATCCGATTTTTGATAATCACCATTTTTATATCTTTTCATATAAGTTCTATATATATATATGATCATGTTGATAATATCAATAATTACGATTATTAACTAAAATTGATTTGAACTCTATTTAAATCTAATTTGCTTGAATTGATATAAATTCAATCAAATTATATTCGATATTTTAATCACCATCTGAATCATCACCGAAACTAAGCGTTTCAGAGACTTTTTTCATGAAACTCCTTGGCTTTTGCCCAGAAGAAGAAGAACTCGGAGATCTTACACATAATATCTTTCCATATGTTCTCGTGCCTTGAGGGGCAGATCCACCATACTCATGCGATGTGATGCATTTGAATCTATTTACATCGTTTTGTATAAATTGAGTCCAGAAATTATTTTCGCTCTCTTTTATACCATTGTCATTATTAATTTCTTCAATTAACTCGGTAAATTCAACAACAAATCCCCAAAAGCAATGTTTTGTAAAATCATATCTCAAATAACTAGTAGGGTTTTCATTATCTTTAAAATCTTTAGATTCCAAGCTGCATTCAACCATATTATTATTATCATTTGTATTAATAGGTTTAGGATTCTCGTTGGAATCATTTGAGCAATCGTTTTCATTACTTTTTCTCGAAGTTATATCATTAAGGCTATTTAGAATATTTTCGTTATTATTATTATTATCAAAATTCGTATTTACACTTAATTTATCTTCAATCAAGTTGTCATTTTTTAAACAATTTTTATCTTCTTGTTTAGTTGTTTCGTCATTGCTGGCAACAATTTTACTCTCATATTGATTTTCGATATTACTTTCTTTTTGACACATTTTTTCTTTGTCTAAAAATAGAATAATTTTTTCTTTTAAATAATTGCATACATTACTAACAAAAGGAGTTCTTTTTCTTTCAGGTTCATCAATTTGCTTTTGTTCCTCAATTTTTAAAATTAATGAAAAAATTTTACGAAAGTTGGTATGAAGAACAGAGCAATTGGGAAAACTAAAAAAATCATTGATAAGCTTTTCAAACATTGTCTGAAGAAGATTTGAATTCTCGATCTGATTAAAAAATTTGTCTTGAACTTCTGGCATATGGAGAATCAAGCAGAGTACCTCAAGAGCTTTTTCGGTAGAAATTGAAAAAAAAACAGAGTCGATTACATATTGGCATATAGCATTTGCATTACTTTCGAAAAATGATTTAATTAGTGGAACTTTTTTAATTCGTTTTGGGCTGCCTGGGTTGCCTTTCTTTTTGCTCATTTTACTAAAGCAATCACAACTATCATAATCACTATCATAATCTAAATCATAATCATCGTAATCAGAGTCATCTTTTTCAGGAGATTGCTTTTTAGAGCTCATAAATGGATTGTAAATAGATTTGTTAACAACAGTTGGATTTGATGAAATTTGATATAGTCTAATGAGAAGAGAGAAAACATTTGCGGAAACATCTTTTGATAGTGAATGTAAACCTAAATTTTCAAAAAGAAAAGTCAAGTAATCAACTTTTTCTGAAAGATTTTTGACTAAATTTGAATCTTTGTCAGCATTCGAAATCAAATGACTTATTATAATAAGTGCCCGCTTCTGCATTCTAAAGATATCATCAATATTAAAATATGCTATTGAAACGTTATAATTATTTAATATATCATTCCAGCTATTTTGAACTGCATTATTTTGTTCTTCACTATTAATTAATGCTTTTAATTTAAAAAATGAGCTCTTAATCATTTCTAGTAACATTTCAGTTGAATCCATATCTTCAAAGAAAAGCGAAACTGCTGGCATATCATCGTTAGATAGAGAAAAAAGAGTATCATAAACAGCACAATGAGTACCAAGAAGAGAACAAAATTTTGGGAAAAAATCTTGATCATCAGAAAGACTAGCAAGAATAGAATAATTTTCTGATTTACCGAGTGAAAAAATAATTCTAGATAGTAAAACCACAGAAAGATTTGCATTTATTTCTGAAATAGGAAAATTTTCAAAAATTTGATTATTAGTATCGTTATTTTCATTAGAAAAATTTTCTTCTTTATTTGTTTCTTCTTCTTCTTCTGCTCTTTTCACTATCTTTGGATTTCGTTTTGATTGAGGATTATTTTCTATTTCATTTACAGTATCAAGAATTTGATTCATTTTTAAATGAAAAGCAGTGTTTTCACTAAATTGTGCTGGAAAATTAATGGATAAAGCAACCAAAACTTCTCGAGCATTTGATGAGACTTTGAAAGTGTCGTATTCATTTTTTAATTCAATTTTAGAAGCATCACTATCAATTTGATGATCTATACTTTTTTCTTGTTTGACCACCTCTTTTTTATAAAAAAAGATTTCATTATCTTTATTAAAATCAGCGCGTATGGAAATATTAAAAAGATCTGCAATATGTTTGAACAAAAATTGCGATATTTGAGAGTTTTGATGATTAATCGATTGAATAATATTGTCTTGGGAAAGAATTTCGAAGATAGCATATTTTGTATTACTTTTAATCAAAGATAGAATGTTTTCGTAGTTTGGTTGAATGGAAAATGGGGTAAATTTTTGCATTTGTTAGTTTTTTAAAATTAATTTGTGATTTAAAAACTTAACTTTTTCTTAGAACTTGAAACAAATATTTCAATTAATAATCCGACCAACTCTTCTTAAAAAATTTGTCCTGGCCGAATTAAAATTGAAAATATTAAGGGCGGCGTTTGGCCTCTCAAAAAGTAGAGATTTGAAACATCTATAATTTCCATAATAATGTATTTTTAATTTATTTTATAGTTTATATATAATACAAAAGTATATAATTTATTGTTTATATGACAATAAAAGCAAAATTACATAAAAATAATAATCTCATAATTATGTTTTTTTTATATTTGAAATATCCTTGCTCCGAAGACATAGTTTGATTTTTATTTATTTATAAAATATTTTATACTAGGCAACCATATCATTTCTAATTATCCTCAAATAGTTATTTTGATTTTAAGTTTTCTCCTCTCAAAATTCAATGAGGAAAAAATAATCAAAATAATCAATAGAATTCCATTGAAATTCTTATCTGTGTATCTTCTCAATCTTCTAAAAAAAAGATAATTTATAATTATTGCGATTATTTTTATGACATTAATTTTTTTTTTCATATTTATTTAAACGATTATCAATCTATTTTGATTCTTATTTTTAAAAATTAATTAATCATTTAAGAATTTTTCTTTTAAATCAATTTTTTTCGAAATTTACAAGAATTGAGCTGTTAAAACACATCACTTCTTTAATAATCAAAATTTTCTTCATAACACAAAACAATACCTCATATTCATTATAAATCTTAATTTTTTTTATCTTGTTATTGATAGCTGGATAGACGAAACATACGAATTATCACAATTTTCAAATTTTAGTTTTCTGGAAGCAAAATATTGTCAATTGGAAAGTGGTAGTATATTTAAATATGTAATTACTATATGATTGAATTTTAGCTAATTGGATAAAGAAACAATTAATATTTAAGTAAATATTATCAAAATAAAATTATTTTTTCAAATTGTCTCATCGCCAACGATTTAGGATAGGCTAAAAATACCGAATATTGTTAAATTAATTGTTTTAATTGACTTTTATTTTTGATCATCCAATCTGATATCTTTTTGTATGAATTTATAAACGTTCATTTCATCGGTTATTTTAATTCATGTTAGTTTGTTGATAATTTGCTATTACTTAAAAAATCAAATTATTCATTAGTTGCTGGAAAAAAAGCAAATGAAATAGATTTTTTCCTTAACGTCTTTTTGTCAGATTTCCTTTAAAATGAACATTTTACCTAATATGAACAGTACTATATGTATTTACATATGTAATTTCTATCGTCCTGTGTAATTACATTGTATATACAAAAAGTAAAGATTAGTTAGTAACCAATAAAAAATAATTTGGGTAAAAAATGGTAATTTTGAATTTTTTGATTTTATAAATGGCGGAACCTTATTTTAAATTATATTCCCTATTCATATAATATTTTTTAAAATAAAAATATTGAGTTTAATCGTTTAAAATTAATTTTCTAAAAGTCGAAAAATGAATCATTCCGTTTAATAATTCAACTTTTTGAATTCATTTTTCAAACTAAACTTTTTCTTTCATGTTATGTTCAAACAAAATATATCTTTTTATTGAGCATTAAAAGAAGAAATCAAATATTACAAAATAAAAAGTTAGAAAGGATCATGTATCGAGAAAACTTCAAAATAATTATTATACTAGCTTTTTTGGACTAACTACAAAGTAATTATAAATATTCATGTTTTATAATGTATATGTATAAAATCAAATAGTATTAGTAGTTTTGAAGGATATCTCTTACGAAGAGAGATCTATTAGTTTGTGAAGTCAAAAAAAACTCGATGAATATTATGTTTTTTGGTTTGCTTCAATAACCATTTTAAAGATTATCAAACGGATAAGAAAATTTATTAAAATCACCAAATAAAACCTAAAATTCGAAGAGATATTGAAACTTTTTGAGGTCAAAAAAAATATTTTCCCACCCATAGAAAAAAAATAGGTGGGCCACTTTTTTTTTAACTTTAAAAAAGTTCTTTTTTTCTTCGAATTTTAAGAATAATTCAGCAATTTCATAATATATATTTATATAACACATATATGATAGGATGCAGTTGTTAAATTAAGTTTTGAACTAATATTCATCAACTTTTTTTTTATTACATGATATGCAATATCACAAGTTCAAATGAATTAAAATACATATTTCTATTATTTTATGATATTATCTATGTCATACATCAAGAATAATCTGGAAACAATATAAAATAATTAATAGATTTCTCTAAAAAGTTAAAATAAAAGGTATTTTTAATTTTCAGAAGTATATAAAAAAATTGAATGTTTTCTTTTTTGATATTTAGTTTCTTCATCGCCCAGGCTTTTTATTGATATAGTTAGTTATAACATAACTTCAAAGATAAAGGTTAGTTGGGAAAACATATTCAAAAAGTTGAATTAGTTAACGGAATGATTCAATTTTGGAGCCACTTGGTAAGAAATTATAAACGGTCAAACAATAAATTTGGTATAAATAAAGGTAAATTAAAATCAGATATATGTCCTAGAATATTGGACCTTTAATAAAAAATCATAAAAAATTAAAATCAGCTTTTTTTTATTCAATTTTCTCTCAATTTATAAAAATAGCTTTCAAATATTTTTTATATTTTTTCCCTTATTGAAATTTTGAGATTTTTAGAAAAAGCAATATCTTAATTTAAAATTAAATTAATCTATTTTAATATTATAATTTCATAATAGAATTATATATTAAAAATATATATAAATGAGATATTTTATTTTAAATTTAAAAAGCAAAGATAATCAAAATATTTTATATTTATTTGAATTTTTAAAATTTCAAAAAAAAACTAAGTTTTAATAAAAATTATAAATATAGCGATTTAAATAGAAATAAACATAATATATTTTTATTATAATATTATAAACATAAATATAATAGTAAATAATATTTTAATATATTTTATAATAAATCATATACTAATAAATTTTCAAAATCATTTTAATCGAATAATTGATTATTTCTAACTTTTTCAAAACAAATTTTTTTAGCATGCTTCAATTGTTATATTCAAAATTTTATGTATAGAAACAATCATTTATTTCTTTTTATATTTTGTCTTTGATTATAATCAACAAGATATAACTTTAAACAAAATTAAATTAAACAATTAATTTAAAATTAAAATAGATATTTTTATTCTTAATAAATGAAATTTTCTTATATAAATTGAATGATCTTTTTATAGTGTTCCTAAAAAATATTGATAAGAAATGAATTCAATAGTTAATCGTCGTTAACAAAAGTTATTTTATTTTTAAAATTTTTAATTTAAAAAGTTAAATTTCTTATCAATATTTTTTCGGCAATTGAAAAAGTTGATTTTTTATTAAAAATTAAAATTAAAATCTTACTTGATTGCCTTGCACTTCGAGGCATTGTTTCAATTTCTTTGGAAAAGAATCAATCAAAGAATTGTTTGTTGCTAAAATTAGATTATTCCATATAAAGAATAAAAATTGTGTTCAGGAAACATTTGCCATTTCAGCTCCAGGGATTTCAAGAAACATTATTGCTTTAACGCATATGAAATACTTGATTTCATTTGTTAATATTTGTGGTCGGCAGGGTTGTGTTTTTTCTGGTCTCCCTTCATCAATCTATTTAGCTACTGCTTTGACGCAATTTAACGAAATACTTAATGCATCAGCTGTTTTGCTTTTATTAAAATTGTGCGATTGCAGAACCACTTGCGATTAAATTATAGCGTTCGTTTGTATTTTTTGGTAAAGAAAACATATAAATAAAAGGTCAAAAGATTGACCAACAATTGATTCATAAATTCATGAATAGGTCATTAAATTTGAATGAATTTGAAAGAAATTTTAAAATTCTCTCAAATTATTTTTAAATAAATTTTCTCAATTTTTTCAATGAAAAATGAAAATTTCTCTCAAATTTCTTATCAATATTTTTTAGGACCACTATATAAATTCTTTTAATTTTGAGAAAATTATTTCAAATATTTTTGAAAGATTTTATCTATACTATTTGAATAGTTTACAAAAAAAATATGAAAATTTAAATTATTCATAAAAACTTTATCTTTAATATTTATGAACTATAATTATTATTTTATTTTATTATTATATGTAATCTATCTAATGGTGCAAAAGTTATAAAAATTCATTGGTGGTCCACCTATGAAAAAAATACCTTTACCCTTAACTGCAATTCACAAATAGATACTTGCTTTTACTATTTAAATATACATCCTTAATTAAAATTGTTAAATAAATAACAACTAAAAAAAAGGTTCAATAGCTGATCATTTAGCAAATATACATAAATGTATAAATAAAAACAATAAAGTACATTGAAAATCATTTTTTCGACAAATACTAATATATGCTACACACACTTTTATCCGTTTCGTTGCCTTTTGTTTTTCTTGATTTATGTGTATTTTCATCTGCTTTATCTTTAGTTTTTTCTTCTTTATCTTTAGTTTCTTCTTCTTTATCTTTAGTTTCTTCTTCTTTATCTTTATCTTTAGCTTCTTCTTCTTTATCTTTAGTTTCTTCTTCTTTATCTTTAGTTTCTTCTTCTTTATCTTTAGTTTCTTCTTCTTTATCTTTAGTTTCTTCTTCTTTATCTTTAGTTTCTTCTTCTTTATCTTTAGTTTCTTCTTCTTTATCTTTAGCTTCTTCTTCTTTATCTTTAGTTTCTTCTTCTTTATCTTTAGTTTCTTCTTCTTTATCTTTAGTTTCTTCTTCTTTATCTTTAGTTTCTTCTTCTTTATCTTTTGTATTCGTTTCTTCATCATTTAACTCTGATTCTTTGTCTAATTCTGTTAAATCATCATCTTTTCTTTTTTGGTGCTCCTTATCTTTCTTACATTCAGATTTCTTTTTTTTATCGTGATGCTTTTTCTCCTTTGACTTTTTTTCATTTTCCTCATCAGATTTTGTTAATTCGCCATGATAAGTTAATGCTATTTTAGAATCATTATTAACCACCTTTTTATTATTACGCTTCTTTTTATAACTATATGTATCTGGATGAGAAGAATCCATGAGAATACTTATAATAGGCCTAAACCTCTTTATGGGAACCGATTTTTTACATTTTCTGCTTTTTTGGTCTTTTGCAATGGATTCATCATCTTTAATTTCATCATCATCTTTAGTTTCATCATCATCTTTAATTTCATCATCATCTTTAATTTCATCATCTTCTTTATCTTCTTTAATTTCATCATCTTCTTTATCTTCTTTAATTTCATCATCTTTTTTTGTTTCTCTAATTTCATCAACTTCTTTGGCTTCTTTCGTTTCTTTAGCTTCTTCATCTTCTTTATGTTCTTTGGTTTCTTCTTCGGTTTTATCTTTATTACTTGTTTTTTTGGGTAGTTGTACATTTTTACTGAAAGTTGGACATTTTGACTCGCTCATTGGAGTTATCCTTGGAATATACTTTTTTATATTCAACTTCTTCCTTCTTGGCATTCTTAGGATATCTACAGATTTTACTTTACCTTTTTTAGTTTCTTCAGCATCTTTATCTTCTTTAGTTTCTTCATCTTCTCTGGTTTCTTCATCTTTTTTATCTTCTTTAGTTTCTTTATCTTCTTTAGTTTCTTTATCTTCTTTATCTTCTTTTGCTTCTTCATCTTCTTTTGCTTCTTCATCTTCTTTTGCTTCTTCATCTTCTTTTGCTTCTTCATCTTCTTTTGCTTCTTCATCTTCTTTTGCTTCTTCATCTTCTTTTGCTTCTTCATCTTCTTTTGCTTCTTCATCTTCTTTTGCTTCTTCATCTTCTTTTGCTTCTTCATCTTCTTTTGCTTCTTCATCTTCTTTTGCTTCTTCATCTTCTTTTGCTTCTTCATCTTCTTTTGCTTCTTCATCTTCTTTTGCTTCTTCATCTTCTTTTGCTTTTTCATCTTCTTTTGCTTCTTCATCTTCTTTTGCTTTTTCATCTTCTTTTGCTTCTTCATCTTCTTTTGCTTCTTCATCTTCTTTTGCTTCTTCATCTTCTTTTGCTTCTTCATCTTCTTTTGCTTTTTCATCTTCTTTTGCTTCTTCATCTTCTTTTGCTTTTTCATCTTCTTTTGCTTCTTCATCTTCTTTTGCTTTTTCATCTTCTTTTGCTTCTTCATCTTCTTTTGCTTCTTCATCTTCTTTTGCTTCTTCATCTTCTTTTGCTTCTTCATCTTCTTTAGCTTTTTCATTTTCTTTATTTTCTTTGGTTTCTTCCTCAGTTTTAGTTTTTCTTTCGCTGAAAGTTTGACGTTTTGAACTTATTGGAGATAGTTTTGGCATAATTCTTTTTATTGACATTCCCTTCCTTTTTAAACATTTCGTTATATCAACAGATTTTGCTTTATTTTCTTCAGTTTCATCTTCTATTGTCTCTTCCTCTTCATCCTTTTCAATAAAATTAAAGTCCTGAATATCCCTTTTGAGTGTGATTCTCCTTGCTAAAATTGCTGCTCCACAAACAACAGCTTCTGAGTAACTGTCAAAAAAAACAGGCTCGAGAGGTTTCTTTTTAAAAAAATCTGTTAATTTTTCGCTAACAAATTTCATATTTGAAGATCCTCCAGAGAGTAAAATATCATCAATATCAGTAGGTTTCAAACATTTTTTATCAAGAATTCTTTTAACTGGTTCAATAATATGATCAATTAATGATTTATTAATAGTTTCAAATTCTTTTAAACTCAAATCATACACAAATGCATCTCTTCTATAATAATCAAGAGGAACGAAAATTGTAGCCGTTTCTTTTTTTGAAAGTAAAATTTTGGCTTCGATAACTTTTTTGCGAAAAGTTGCCATAAATTGATGGTCGGTTGTATATTTTTGAAGATCATTATTTTTAATAAGTGTATCAATAATCAATTGATCAAAGTCGTTTCCACCCAAATGATCATCACTCTCAACTGCTTCAAGATTGTATATACCATTTTCAACTAACAATAACGAAACGTTAACACTCTTTCCTCCAAAATCAAAAACAAGTATTTTATGATTTCCACCTTTTTTATCATACTGGTATGCAATTCCTACAGCTGCAGGTTCACTAACAAGTTTCATAATTTGCAAGGAAGCGCCATTAGCTGCTTTTATTATCTCTTGGCGTTGCATTTCTGTAAAATAACCTGGAATCGCAATTACAACATTTTTTACCTGCTTTTTGGAGTCAAAATGGCTATTCCCAACTTGAACAAGGTACTTTAATATTTCTTTTGACACTTCATAAGGGTGGAGCTTTATACCTAATGATTTAAGGTCTATTATGATGTCGTCGCCTGCTTCACTCTTTTCAGTCTTGAATGCAAAACTTCTACATTTCTTTTTATTATATCTGCTACCGAGTAATAATTTTGAATTATCTATTTTTAATTCAGGGGACTCGATGTCTTCGCAATTATGTTCGCCAACATTAACAAAATTTTTTGAATAAATAACAACTGAAGATATTAACGAATTACCAAATTTATCCGAATAAATTTTGAAGTTATCTCTTTGAAAAGTGGCAATCGATGAAAATGAAGTTCCTAAATCAATTCCAAAAGCTTTTTTATGCATGGATTTGATTTTCATAATTTTCAATTTTTAACGTAAAATATTCATAAAAAATGTTGTGTATAAAAATATGAATTAAAATCAAAAATAATATCATATAAAACAACTCAATGTTATAAATCTAATTATAATATCATATCAAGTCAATAAATTTCTTATTCAACCAGATTTATGAAAAGGAAGATCATATGATATTTGAATTAAAATTTGATAAAGGACGTTTATAAAATAAAATGGAAGACGATACTATAGGCTCAAATCGATGTTTTAGAGGAATTTCTTTTATTTTATTTCCGCTCTTAACAAATTTATCGTTACTCTTATTTATGTGCTTTTCAATAAATTTATACATTCCATCGTCAGATGCAAGAAATGTCCTCGGAATTATCAGTATTTTCGTTTATTATTTGGGATGTCTTATACTTTTCTTTGCATACGGTCGATCAACAAGTGGCTTGCATGAATTATTTGGTCACAATGTAAATTCATGTATTGTTATAATATTAATCATAACCTATCCAATATTTTTCCTTTTTTGGCTTCCATATCTAATTTATCAGCTTCTTCTTTATTCAGGCACTCCTAAAGCTCTGTGGGAGAAAGTTTTTGCCGAAACGGCTTTTTCCCTTGAAAATTTATATCCAGAATTGAATAAAAACGGCTGTACATTATTTGGAAGATATCTATATATTGGTATTCCCTTCTTTCTCTTTGCTCTCATATATGTTCTTATCATTGTTTTCTTTACTCCAGTTTGGTATTACATACTCTCTCCATTTGGACTAGGCACTTTTGGAATTTGTCTATTTGTTTCACTACGTTTCCCGCATTCAACAGAATCAGATTTATCGGAAAGAGCGCATAGATCATACAGATGGGGCGTTTTTATTCATGTTTTCACTCTCGCTCTTCCTTGCGTTTTACTATCTTGCATTTATCTTGCTACAGCAGGCGCTCATTGGTATGCAATATTGATGCTCGTGTGTTCAGGCCTTCATTTTGTTGTTAATGTTGTCCCTTCAACTATAGAAGTGTGCAGAGGAGGACGAAGGGGAACATTGAGTAATCAATATTTGTAATTTTGTTTTTCATTTCTCTGTTTGTTTTATTTTTTTCTAAATAAAAAGTTTTTTTGTTATAAATATATGTTTGATGTATCTATCTCTACTTATAACAGTAGATAAGTTTGCTTTCTAGTCTATTTTGATAACTTTGATAATCTTAATATGCATTGAATGAATCGATGCAATACTTTAAAAAGTCAAATATGTATGATACTATTATTAGTTTTTTTGAAAATATGTAATGGTAATTTTCATTCGTGCATTCAAATTCATACTAGCACTTATATTAGCTAAAACCTATAATTACTAATATGTCATTGTAATTAAACCTTCTTTACATTTTTAAGTTTTAAATATATGAGTATAATATGATTTATTGCAACCAAGAATAAAAAACATACATATATTAATCAACTGATTTAGCATTACTTTTTCATAAAATATTTTCATAAATACTATATGATTATTTGAGCATGAATACTTTTGTTGATCTACCTTTAATTTTACATTCAAAAATGAAAATTTCTAATCTTTAGATAATGAAAATTAGGTGATTTGATGAAATAAGGTTATGAAGCTCATTAATAGTTAAAAGATAATAAAAGGAATGGTGTAAAATATTTTTTTCTTGATGAATAATCATAAGTATCAGCATTCATTGATCGTTATTTTTAAAAAAGAAACTTTTTATAATAATTATTCATCAAGTATCAGCATTCAATTTTGAGAAAAAGAAACTTTTTATATATAATATAAATGGCTGAAAAGGAAGCTTCGCAAAAGACTGCTGCAACTCCTACTCAACAACAACAAGTGCAATTTCCTGAACAAAGTGGATTTTCTGGTTGGCTTTCAAATATATTTACTCCAGGAGTTGGTTTTGGTGTAATAAACTTTACCAGAGTTTGTCTCGTTGCAATGATGGTATTTCTCGTTTATATGGTTTTGTTCAATTATAACATACACTGGCTAGTAATGTCTATTCTTGGCATATGTTTAACATGTTCTTTTGAATTTTTTGTTAGTGAATTAAAAAAGAATCCTGAAATCATGGATCCGGCAAATAAAAAAGATGACGAAACAAAAGATTCCGAAAATAATGATGAAACAAAGAATACAAATAAAGAGAAGAACGACTAAAATTTATGAAGAAAGCATCAATTATTATTGAACAATTTTTACTATTATACTAAATATATCAGAGTTAACATCCAAGATTAATATCAAACTTCCATATATTAATATATTTATTTTTTGATTATTTTTTTAAACTATTAATAGCTTTTAAATCAATACTTTGTTTATTTTATATGTTGAAAATAAGATTTCTAAAAGAAATTCATGAATTATTTTTTCTGACAAAAAATTGGTAATTAAATTGACCTTTCTAACCGTTTGCGGTTTGGTTCGACCTTTGTTGAAAATGGTGTGTAAGAATAATATGGTTCCTAATGATCACCTTCGAAAGGCTTGGTATAAGCGCGTCAAGACCTATTTTGATGATCCAGCTCGCAAAGTTCGCCGTCAAAATGCACGTGCTAATCGTGCTAAACGTATTGCACCACGTCCAGTCGAAGGACCACTTCGCCCAGTCGTTCATTGCCCAACAGTACGATATAACCGCCGTATCCGCCTTGGCCGCGGCTTTACTCGCGAAGAAGTTATTGCAGCAGGATTTGATCCTTCAAGAGCACCTTTCATGGGTATTGCTGTTGACAAATTCCGCCGCCACTCAACAGATTCCCTCAAGCAGACAAATGTTGATCGCCTTACAGCTTTCAAAAATAAAATGTTACGCGTCAAAACAAAGACAGAAAAACTCCCAGAAGGAGCTTCACAACCAGCTCTTTTTGCCCTCAATACTCCAGAAAAGCAAGTACAGTGGCGTGTTATTTCAGCAGAAGAGCGCAAAGCTAATCTTTTCAAAGCAAAGAGAGATGCTCATGTTGCCTGGCGCAAATCTATCAAAGCTAAAGAAGAGGCCAAGCATAAGAAATAAATCTGAAAATAAAGGCGATCAAATTATTCGGTCATTAATTTTTTTTTTTTAATGAATAAAATTTTTCCTATATTTTTTGTAACTGCTCTTTTATTTTTGTATAAAATGCTTATTTTGCTTCATACTCCTAGTGTTATATCATATATTTTTAACAATGTTTAATATTTCTTAATATATCTAAGGAAGTCTAAAGCAAATAAATATATAAATACAAATAAATAAATAAATATGGTAGATTTACTAATAACATGAAAAACTAAAAACAAAAAAAGCGCATTAATTTTCAAAGTAATTCACAGCAAACTGTTGGTGGTTCAAATGGCGGAGGCTGTCTCTGAATTATTTTTGAATCATCATCTGCATATGTTTTGATTGTTTCATTTGCAGACAGACTTGAATCTTCAGAAATATATGTTTTAGAAACTTCTTTTGTGGTTGATGTTGTCGAAGTCTGCGAATATTCAGAAAACGTTCCTGATTGGCAGGTCATTGTATCACTGTATGATGAACTTTTATCTGATTCATCTTCTGTTGACTCAACTTTACGAATTTTTTTATTATTTGCTACCGGTAAAGTCACGATTGTTGGAGCAGAAGAAGAAATAGAATTACTTGAATTTATTTGCTGACTTGTGCTCGATTGCTTAGAATTCTTTGATTTTGTTCCCTTAGCATTTTGTTGTTTAGTATTTTGATTTTTTAGATTTGACTGTTTTGCATTTTGTGGCTTAACATTTTTTTGCTTTGGAACCTGTGGCTTGCGATTTTGTGGCTTTAGATTGGAAACATTTATATGCGACGGGATATTACTTGGTATAGAAATTGATGATGAAGAAGAAATTATTTCATTTTTTTCTTGCTCTTCTTGAGATGGAGTGTTTACTTTTGAAGTATAAACAGACTCAATATTTAAACTTGATATGTGTGAAGTTGTGTCAAGACTAGACTGATCAAAATTTATTGCTGAAACGCTATTACTATGCGTTGTTTCGCTTTCTGTGAAAGTTACGTGAGACGGAATATTGGGTAGTATAATTTCATCAGGCAATTTGGGAGACGAAATAAAAATAGGTGCATTTGCAATGCATGATCGTGAGTCTGTTGTTGTAGAATAATAATCATCATCATCATCGTCGTCGTCTGCATCAATAATAATTTTACGAGTTTCATCGTCAGAATACCCTTCATCAACTTCAATGGTGAAAGATCTTGGATTTGGATTTGAGACAGGAATATTAATTGAAGAAGTTGCTCCTTCTTTCGAGCTCATATTAAATCCCGAAGAAAATACGAAATTTTTTATCTATCAAAAGTAAATTCAATTTTTTGCCTCATTTCTCAGAATATAAATGTTTTTTTTTTATTTCAAAATTTCAATTAATTAAAATTGAAAATAAAAAATATAGTACAAAAAGAAAAAATAAAAACAATTTTAAATAAATAAATTACAATGTTCCTGTACCAAGCAAAGATGTTATATCATCATCCAAATCGTTCGACTTTTTGGGTTTATTTGTATTTTGAAATCCTAGATTCAATTGATCTGCACCAAAATTCATTGACGCTTTCTTATTTTGATTTGTATTTAATGGTATACCTAGCATATCTAATTCATTATCAATATCATTACGAAAATCGTTTTGATTATTTATTTGCTGTGCTGGCTGCTTTGCTTTTTGTGGTTTATTTGGAATATCCCAATTATTAGTTTGTTTCGCTTTTTGGGAAACAACTGGCTTTGATTTTTGTGTTTTAATTGGCTGATCATCAAAATCAGAAAAAGTGACATTTTCCTGATTATGAGGTATATCTACTTCATCCCAATCATCAACTATTTTCTTTTTAGCTTTTTTACCTTGATTTCCTGCTGCTTTTGGTTTCGCTTTAGCTTTACTGGTTGTTCGATTAGATGGACCATCAAAGTCATTGTCCCAATCATCGTTTTTAACTTTTGGTTTGACTAAAGGTTCATCTGGCGCGTCAAAATCATCAAATGAATTTTTCATATTTTTGGTTGCTGTTTTTTTAGATTGAAGTGTCTTCTTAATTGCTGGTTTCTTCTTGGCTTTGTCATCATCATCAAAGTCTGAAAATTGAATTTGTTGTTGTTGCTGTTTTGGTTCATCTGGTGCATCAAAATCATCAAATGAGTTAGTGTTTTTCTTTTTCGTGGCTGGTTTTTTAACAGCTTTCTTTGTTTGTTGGGTTGGTTTCTTTATAGGAGATTCATCAAAGTCTGAAAATTCCGCTTGCTGAGGAATTGTTTTCTGATCTGGCTCATCAAAATCATCAAACGAGTTGTATGTCTTTTTAACAGCTTTTCGAACTGGTGAATTTCTTTTAGGAATTGGTTTCTTCTTAGCTGGTTCATCGTCAAAGTCTGAAAATTGAATTTGTTGTTGTTGTTTTGGTTCATCTGGTGCATCGAAATCATCAAATGAATTTTCCAACTTTTTGGCGGCTGGTTTTTTAGATGGAAGTGTCTTCTTAATTGTTGGCTTTTTCTTAGATTTATCATCATCATCAAAGTCTGAAAATTGAATTTGTTGTTGTTGCTGTTTTGGTTCACCTGGTGCATCAAAATCATCAAATGAGTTGGTATTTTTCTTCTTCGTGGCTGGCTTTTTAACCGTTTTCTTTGTTTGTTGGATTGGTTTCTTTATAGGAGATTCATCAAAGTCTGAAAATTCGTCCTGTTGAGGAATCGTTTTCTGATCTGGCTCGTCAAAATCATCAAACGAGTTGTATGTCTTTTTAACAGCTTTTCGAACTGGCGAATTTCTTTTTGGAATTGTTTTCTTCTTAGTTGGTTCATCGTCAAAGTCTGAAAATTGAATTTGTTGTTGCTGCTGTTTTGGTTCATCTGGTGCATCGAAATCATCAAATGAATTAGTGTTTTTCTTCTTCGTAGCTGGCTTCTTAGCTGCTTTCTTTATCTGTTGTGTTGGTTTCTTTATAGGAGATTCATCAAAGTCAGGAAATTCGTCCTGCTTAGGAATTGTGTTTTGATCTGGTTCATCAAAATCATCAAATGAGTTTTTGGCCTTCTTTTTAATTACAGGCTGCTTTTTAGTGTTTACTTGTTTGGCAGAATTCTTTTCTTCTTTATTTGGAGATTGATCAAATGAATCAGTTATATCAACAAGAGGCTGAGTCAAATCATTATTTTTATGCTTTTCATCATCATTTTGTGAATGATGTGTTTTCTTAAGTTCATTTATATTCTTTGGCTCTTGTTTTGCATTTTCATCTTTTCGCTGTCTTCGAGCTGTCGGTGGTCTTTTGTTTGCAAAAGAAACTTCATTATTATTTTCTTTTTTCTTTTTCTTTTTCATTTTCACATCATTTCCATCATCTTCATCATCCCAAATAGATTCTTTATTTTTATGATCATCTTTTTCATCATCTGTATCTGCCCACATGTTTTCGCTTTTATTTGACTTTCCCGTTTTATTGTTTTCATCATCATCATCTGCCCATACGTTTTCGTTTTTCTGAGATTTTCCTGTTTTATTGTTTTCATCGTCTGAATCTGCCCATGTATCATCATTTTTCTGAGATTTCCCTGTTTTGCTGTTTTCATCTTCTGTATCTGCCCACACGTTTTCGTTTTTCTGAGATTTTCCTGTTCTGTTATTTTCATCATCATCATCTGCCCACATATTATCATTTGTCTTTGAGTTCGCTGTTTTATTATTTTCATCATCATCGTCTGCCCACACGTTTTCGTTTTTCTGAGATTTTCCTGTTTTGTTATTTTCATCATCATCGTCTGCCCACACGTTTTCGTTTTTCTGAGATTTTCCTGTTCTGTTATTTTCATCATCATCATCTGCCCACATATTATCATTTGTCTTTGAGTTCGCTGTTTTATTATTTTCATCATCATCGTCTGCCCAAACGTTTTCGTTTTTCTGAGATTTTCCTGTTTTGTTGTTTTCATCATCACTATCTGCCCAGGTATTATCATTTGTCTTTGAGTTCGTTGTTTTATTATTTTCATCATCATCATCTGCCCAAACGTTTTCGTTTTTCTGAGATTTTCCTGTTTTGTTGTTTTCATCATCACTATCTGCCCAAGTA